>JAKTTA010000008.1:55774-68056 GCA_030580415.1 Citeromyces nyonsensis
TAAATCCATCCTCTAACACATTATGACATTCTTGGTTTGAGTAGCTACGCATTTGAAAAAAAAAATCAATCAGATTCACAGTCACTCACAAAATCACTCACAATATCACTCACAAAATCACTCACAAAATCACTCACAAAATCACTCACAAAATCACTCACAAAATCACTCCTGTTCATCACTATCAAGCTCAATCACATCATCGTCATCTTGGTAGTCATCTGCTTCATCAGACTCGGATCCTGAGATATCCATCTGGTACGATTGGGAAGCCTTGGCTGACTTTCTCTGAGTGCGCTGAGGTCTTCTAACAACTGGCTCATCCACTTCTATGGGAGATTCCACTGCGGTGACTGCAGGAGCAGCTTTCACCTTCTTCGGAGCTACCACCTCTTTCGGTTCCACCTTGGAAGCCACCTCCTTTGGCGGTTCAACGGCACTCGCTCCATCGAAACTCGAAGAAAGCTCGTCAAACTTTTTGCCAAACATAGTGCCTCCCTTTCCAAAAACACTCTCAAACTTGGGCTCTTTCTTCAGTTTATTCTCCTTGGGGAAAGACAACGTGGCCTGCTTTTTGGGTGCTTGCTTTGACTCAGCCTTCGGTTTCGCATCAGCCTTCGGTTTCGAGTCCGCCTTTCCCTTCACAGGCTTCTTCTTTACAGGGCCATACTCCTCGTCGTCATCCTTCTTTCTACGCTTTGTCTTCTTCTTGGGGGCATCGGGAATGACAGCCGCCCTCCGCTCGAGATCCTCCTCCAAGAAACTGTCCCAGCCAGCGAGAAACTCATCCAAATCCTCGTTCCACAGATCCTTGGCCGACTTTTTCAAAAGCTCCGTCAGAACTTGCTCCTTCTCATCTCTCTGTTGCAACAACTTCTCGTACCGCTCTCTGGTCAAAGACCAGATCGCCATACCCAAAAGGTAGTCGTAACTGGAATACGCTTTCGGCACTTCGTCTTCAACGTCCAACATCTCATCGGAAACATGCTCCTGTTTCACACTCTGCAAGATAGGAGCCCCATCCTTCCCGAACCGAGGAAACTTGTTCTGTTCAAGCTCCGTCACCAAAACATCCCGTTTCTTGTTACTCACCACAAGCTGCTTGTCAATGATCATCTTGACAAAACGCGCCTGCGCACTGAGCTTTTCAAGCTGATTGGACAACTGCTCCGAAACATAATCTTTGCGCTTCTGGTAGTACTCCAGACGAACGTAGTAGTAATCCTCGAGAATCTGGTTCACGTTTTCGTACTTCTTAATCTTGCCCCTCGGGTCAAAAGCCACCATGTTACTCAGATTGATGGTGCTGACCAGTTTGAACCGCTCTTTCAGTCCAATGGTTAAAGACTTTTGCATCTCCTCAGGACTCAGCTTTATCACAAACTTGAGCCCCAACGTGTGCTGTTCCTCCATGTCTTTGATCCATGGTTTCACTTTGTCGGACCCAGCCAGTCCTTGAAGCAGAAACTCCTTCATGGTGAGAGTCCACGTTTTTGCAGGGATCTCGGTGATTTCAAGAGTTGTTTCGTCAATCTGCTCGATTTTCCCCTCCATCTTAAACTTTCCCGGACTGATCCGCTCCACTTCTCCCTCCCATGCCCGAAACCAGGGAACCATGTCCTCAAGCTCCTCTCCATTCATGAGATGGCGGATGTTTCTCACAATGTCAACGGGATTGAACCCGGGGATGTTGGTGCTCCACCCCGTTCCAATACCCTCAGACCCGTTCACCAAAAGCATCGGAAGAACTGGAACATACCACTCGGGCTCCACCGTCTGCTCGTCGTCCTGCAAGTAGCTCAACAGCGGACTGTCGTCCGGATGGAAAATCTTGCGCGTAACCTTGGAAAGCTCTGTGAAAATATACCTAGGAGCACTGGCGTCCTTACCGCCGGTGGCACGTGTTCCGAAACACCCATTAGGCTGGAGGAGATAGAGGTTATTTGATCCTATGAAATCCTGCGCCAAACCAACAATACTCTGAATCAAAGAAGCGTCTCCGTGGTGGTACCCCGTGTGCTCGCCAATGTACCCGGCGAGTTGCGATACTTTGATCTCCGACTTGAGATTACGCTTGTAACACCCATACAGGATTTTCCGCTGCGCCGGTTTGAGCCCGTCCAAAACTGAAGGGATCGAACGGATGTTGTCTGCCATGGAAAACAAGATAAGCTCCTTGTTGATGAAATCGGAGATGGGGATCTCTGATAGTTCCGGGTCCAAGTGGGTTCCCGGCTCGAACTCCCGCAGCCATTCTTTCCTGTCGTCGGCCTTTTTCTTGGAAAAGGCCAGATCGATCAGCTCCTTGTCTGACTCTTTCAAAGCGTGGAAAGTCTTCAGGTGCTTGTCGAGTTTACTGAAATACTCGCGTCCTTCAACGGGGGAAGAGGTTCCCAGACCTTTGAAGTATTTTTGCTTGTAAGAGCAGTTTTTTCCCTCGCCATCTCTCCAAGCTTCGTACTCAGGCATCGTGTAAAATGGCACCACGCCCTTGTTCCGGCCGCTCGTGATGGTGACCTTCACGATCGGGGTGATAAACTCGATTAGAAACCCAGGAACCTGCAGCAGCCCGGGGAAAGAAGTTTCCAGAAAGTTGATTATCAAACCCTTGATGTGTGACCCGTCGTGATCCTGGTCTGCCATGATCATGACGTGGCCGTACCGCAATGTATTGATATTCTGCTCGTTGTAGTGTTTCTTGTGCTGCAGTCCCATTATTCTCTTGATAGCTTCTATCTCGGCATTCTTCATGATCTGGTCAGGCGAAGCTTCTCGAACGTTCAGCATCTTACCCCTCAACGGATAGCACCCGTAGTAGTTTCTTCCGACAACGGAGAGCCCGGCAACGGCAAGCGACAGGGCAGAGTCTCCCTCTGTCAGGATAAGCGTGCACTTGTAACCCTCTCTGGATCCAGCCTTGTTGGCGTCTTCCAGTTTAGGGTATCCTACGATTCTGCTTTTACGCGATCCATCGGATTTCTTGAGTGCTCTGTCCGCGTTGGACTGAACAATGTTTAAAATGTTTTCCACGATTTCCGTTCGCAAAACTTTTCTCACAAACTCGTCAGGCAGCTCCAGCCTCTTGCCGCCAAACTGGCTGGGACGCGTCGTAAGCTGCTCTTTGGTCTGCGAGTTGAACGAAGGGTTCTCAATAAGACACTTGATGAAGATGAACATGTTGTTTTTGATCTGGAACGGCTTTATCACTGCCTTTTTGTTCTTCTTCTTGACATGATCCATCAGCTTGTTGACAAGCTGGTCGGTGACAAAGCTCACGTGCGTCCCGCCAGAAGTGGTGGCGATGGAGTTCACAAAGGAAACCTGGTGGAACGCGTTCTCGGAAACGGCAAACGCAAGTTCCCATCGGTCGTTAATCACCTGATGCACAATAGTAGGCGGCTTGAGAGATTCCTTCTCCTCGTTAGAGTCTTTCTCCTTCTCCTTTTCCGCTTCCAGCGCTTTCACGTACATCTCCACGTAGGCTTTGAAATTACGAATTTTCAGTCTTTTCCCGTTTAAAAAAACCCCAATGTCGTTGACAGAACCACACAGGTCGTACACCCTTCTTCTCATCACTCCCAAGATGTCCTCGTCCAGTTTGTCCATGTGAAACTTGGCCAGATCAGGAGTAAAGGATACCTTTGTGTACTCTGTGGGCTTTTTCATCTCTGTAATACGCGGCTTGTTGGCCTGCGACATGTTGTTCTTCCACACCTGGCGATACAACTTGCCCGTGTTTTTGTCTGCCGTCTCTACGATAAACTCTGTAGAGAAAATGTTACACAATTTGGCTCCGTACCCATTTCTTCCACCTGTGATTTTCTTTTCATCGTCGTCGTAGTTGCTCGACGTGAGCAAGTTTCCGAAAATCATCTCAGGGATATACATCTGCTCTTTATCGTGGATTTCCACCGGAATTCCGCGCCCGTCGTTTTTAACTTCGATCAGATTCTTTTCCGGATCGATGTTAACCTCGATTTTCTTCATAGATGGGTCTCTCACCTTGTTGTCTGCCGCGTTCACCAAGATTTCATCGAAAATCTTGAACAATCCAGGCACAATGTTGACTGTCTTCCGCTCCATCGACTCTGTCTGTTCGTTAAAGATCCACATCTCAGCAGGGTACTTTTCTGTTGAGCCGATGTACGTGTCGGGACGTTTTAGAACGTGTTCCAGCTGAGAAAGCCTCTGGTACTGAGAAGAGGCATTTGTCTTCCCGGTTTTGGCCAGCGGAGAGTTGGTTCTATCGGCCAATGGTTTTGCCGGCGCCCTCTTTGGGTTGGCATCACTCATTTCGAAATCAGAGTCGCTCATCTTGCGTATTTGCCGAATCGAGATTTTAAGGGGGTTGTTTATTTGGCAGATACGCATGTGCTGCCATTTGCCGTGTCAGTGAACGGGGTGTAAGGATGGGAGATGTGTGGGGAGATGTGAGGATGGGGGAGAGAGTGGTGAGGGAACCATTGCCGGTCTGGAATACAAAGGATGAGTTCCTATTTAGAAGTTTATTTGAAGTAGACAAGGGATGATATATTGGAGTTGAAGGAATCTCAGAAAAGGGTTTGTTCTGATTCGTAGTGTGTAACATCGGTGGTGTTTCACTTCTGGAGGAGCTGCTTTTCAGAAGGGCATGAGAATTGAGATTGCAGCTCTCTGATTCACCGGCTTTATATATCAAATCTCTTTTTCATGTCTATGTTGATGAAATGTCACAGGTAAGGTTCTTGGGAATTGAAAATGTTACATGATTTGGTACACGATTACCGAATCGGGGTCACCGGAATGGCCTTGAAAAGGTGGCTGTCACGTTTTCTCCGAAGATCCAGAGCAGATCAATCTGTAATGGACGGAATAAGTTGACAGAAGCTCTCGGTTAATTTGTTCGTTGTGCAGTAATCTTCGCTGACCCACTTCACTTCAATGTAAATATTTCTGTGCTTTTGACAACCCCCAATACCGGTAACAGAAAAAATGATTGGATAATCTCAGAAAGAATCTCACCCCATGATCCTTAAATATAGTAACTTGTTTCTTCGAAAGAAGTTTATCTAAACTGTCAGTTGAGGATCTCGTTGGTTGAGACTCCTTCAGGCTCAAAAGCTTTGGCTGTTTTTGACAGTTATAGAACATCTTGAATGGCACATCGTGAACCTGTCTCTGAGTCAGCCATCCCCGAATATGAAAAAAGACACGCCTTCGTTCGGCACTTTCTGTCGAAAACTGGGAAACCTGTTGACCTAATGAACGAGGAATTAGACGGTAATTGCTGCACGTTAATGAATCGGTCTGATTCAGTTCTACTGCTCTTGCAATTCCTTCAATGGAAACCAGTGTCCAGTACACACACAGAAGAGAGAGGATCTCCTGCTGATGCGTAAGTCCACATTTGGGATCAGCTAATAGTTTGTTACTAGGTTGAGAAGAGTTTCAAAGGGTATTTTAGGTCGGTAATAACTTGAGAAAATTACGATACTGGAGAGCGGATATTTCTTGCATTGGAGAAATGATTTGTGTAAAGAGTAGTAGATGCTCAGATCAATTCTCTATACTCATAGGGTGACATTTTCTTACCATGTCCCTCTTCCTATTCGACATATTTTCATTGGGCCAGGACTGGTGATACAGGAACATGGTAGACGCCGATGTCTGTATGTGACGAAGGATATGGCTTCGCTGCGCATTGTGTATGTACAGAACGAACATCATACTGCCGAGCTTTAACACGGCGTGCGTCGATGGAGTGGTTGTATGAGCTGAAGATAATTCTTCAGAAGCCGGGTGTAGATCTTCCACGTGCAAAAAGGGTGGTTGCGTCACCCAAGCTAGCTCGCCAGTATCAACTCTCAATTCATATCAGGAGCTGTCAGAAGGGATTTTCAGAGAAGGGAAGACAATCAGATGGTGAAAAGCATGCGTGTACATGCGGACAGGGACGGACCAAAAGAGGGAATTTCCAGCGTGAGATGACAGTTATTCTGGAGACAGCAGGTTTGGTCATTTCGGCAGTCTGACCTTGGAAGCTTAACGCATTTGTTACTCTGGACCCATCTTATCATTATGAAAAACAGATGTGACTATGAGCATGATGAGCCGCTGCTGCCTCCACGTACTCCAAGAGCCCCGAGGGTGCACAGAGGATACACACAAAACCAGAGGACCAATCAGGTGTTCACGTTGGAAACGAAAAAAAAATATTCCCTTACGAATGAGGATCTCATAGCTGACAGTCCACTGTCATTTATAGCTCAGAACTGTCATCGTTTCACGAACCAAATTTGCCCAAGTATGTTAAGAATATTTTTGGAACAAATTCAAAAGGTGAGGGTAGGATAGAATAAAGTGCAGCTCTTTTGATTTTGAAGGGAACTGTTTTTTACCAAGGGGCATCTCAGCAGTTATGCGAGAAAAATCGACGTTTTTGCAAATACGCATCTGAAGACAGTTACAGATATCCTTTATAAGTAAGCTTTGGCTTAGTCGCGATAGATTATCTCACTTTAGATCCCTAGAGGAATGTACTTAAAAGGAATTCATCCGTGGAAATTAGACTCGAATATGTGGGTTGCTTCCTGAATCTACGTAATTGCAGTAAGACCGATGGATACGCCGCTTTATAATCACTGTAAAAAACCCTTTTTTTTCGGATCAATTGGCTCCCAATGGGGGTTTTGTCATCCCCCAAAGACTTGCTCAATGGCGTAGTGCTTCATTGTTATTGTGTGAATCACTCCAAAATGACGAGCAACGGTAAAGTGAGGATTACTTTCGGCTGATAGGGAGTAAAGCTGCTGAGCTTGGTAGAAGGCGTTTTCCCTGGACATTCACTTTAAAACTTCTACATGATCCACGCAGTGATTCTCTCATGATTGAGCAACAGGAAAAGAACCTTGGGGAGTGATTTACTTGCAGATTATTATTTAAACACTTGATTAACCTCAAGAGGAAAGTTCAAAACGGCACTCTATAGAATAAATTGATGATGACAACTTTATGTGTAAGAAGCTGCATGCAGTGTAACGCTGGTGTAGGGATCTGCCATAGAATATGATAACAGGTTTGTCGGGACAATTCATGAGTTCATTACCGATTTGAAATAACTCCTTCTGTTTACGTAGTTGATTCATCCCAATGCTCCTGGGAAAACCCTCTGGTGCATATTTCATCAGTCATTTTAACTAAAGTCAAAATGATTAATCTACTCTGTTCGACTTTCTGACAAATCACAGTCTAGTCTCCAATTCCTAACATCCCTCTTCCACTTCATCTCCCTCTCTTTGTCTCCCTCCCTTTGTCTCCATCCCTTCATCTCCATCCCTTCATCTCCATCCCTTTGTCTCCCCTCCACACTAGATCTGCATGCACGGATCATGCATAACGCACGAGGTGCATGAGGAGCAAATAGCAAGGAATGACGTGTGGAGTATAAAAGGAGGTGTGGATTTCCCTCAATTGGCAAAATGATGTCGAGAAACACAAAATATATTCTAGGAGGCGCTATTGTGCTTGGAGGCGCCTATTACTTATACGACCAGAGATCCCAACAGGTAAGGCAGAGCCAGGCCAAGAGTGCTGAGTGGTTTGGAACCAAGCAGCAGGAAGCGCAGCGGGACTTTGACAAGAATCGGTCTAAAGCTGCCAATTGGGTGGACGACAAGGCGCAGGACCTTTCGCAACGTGCCAACAAAAAGGCTGACGAACTGACTAACGACGACAGGAACGCTTTACGTCGTGTAGGTGGCAAGTACATCGATACGGTGAACAATGCTGTGATTAACGCTCACGACAAGATTGTGGGCGAGACTTCCAGATCCGCTGACTGGGTCAGCGACCGCAAGGACGATGCATCTGACATTGCAGAGAGAACTGCAGATGCGGTACGTGGATGGGGCGAGTCTGCCCAGGAATTTGCTCGGGAGGAGATTCCGCAAAAGGCGAATGCGTACGGTGGATGGTTCAAGAGTAAGCAGACGGTTGCGCAAGAAAAGTTTAACGAAGCGCAAGAACACTACGAAAAGGCTAAGCAATCGGCTAAGGAGCAGAAAAAGTCGTGGCTTTCTTGGGGGTCGTCCACTTCTGATGAAGCGCAAAAGCAGATGCAAGACGCTCAGGCAAAGCTTGACGAAACCAGAAAGTCGCTTGAGGCGTTTGGAAAAGATGCGCTCAAAGCTGCAGAAGACAGGTACGAGTCTTTGAAGAAGCAGGGACTCAACATTTCGGAGGAAAACAAGGAGAATATCAAAGGAGTAGCCAGTGGGTTCAAGCAAAAGTACAACGAGGGTAAAGATGTGGCTTCAGGAATGGCTAACGACAAGTTCTCAATGGGAGACACCATCTACGACAAGGAGAACAAGCCATTGTGGAAAAAGGGAGAAAAGTTTACCGATTCTGAACTTGCAGAGAGGACTGCCAGAGCTGTTGCTGGATGGGGCGAAACTGCTCAGCAGTTGGCAAGAGAGGAGTACGAGCAGGTGCTGGATCTGAACGGTAGGTTGAAGAATGATACTTATGACACGGCCCATGAAACTGCTGTCTACACCCGCGAAAAATTGTCCAAAGCTCAAGAGGAGTTGGAAAAGTCCAGGAGAAATTGGATGAAGTGGGCATCTCCAAAGAAGGAGCAGGTTGAAACGGATGCTCAGCACCGTGTGCACGTTGCAGAGTCGTTGTATGATCAAGCGGCGACTAATTTAAGTGGATGGGCTCAACAAGATGGGCCAGACGCTGTGCACAATGCCAGGGATAAATAGGTAGAATATAATATTAGCGAGTGAGCGTTGCGAGTGAGCTATTAAGACTGTCTGCTTGTCTTCTAACCTCGTGTGGCTTAATGAAGTTGTTCCATCTTTATCTAGTTGATACTATTTGTCCTTTGAGTGGCAGTGGAACCGAAGTAGGATGTCCTACAAGAGAATGGTAATAAGTGTAGTTGCAGATATCAAGAAGAGAAGTTGTCAGTTCATATGAATTTTAGATACAGAAAGAAGACAAGAAGGGCATTAAATATGCATAGGGGAAAGAATGGGTTTATCGCCTTCTTCTGTTTCGTTCTGTTCAACCCAACCAGAACTCAGACATGGTTGTCAGAACATGAGAATGAGCAGTCCTCCTACCACAATACACCAGGAGTCGGATATTCAGGCTATCTGCTGCTATAGTGCGTAGTAGAACGGGTAAGCCCGAATATAGAAGTCTGTATAGCTCGGATTCCAAATACTCTCGTCGAGTCGCCTGTTACACATATTGTGAACCTCTAAGAACAGTGACATGGGAGTATAATGTCCCATCCAGACATTTCAACTTCCAGTATGAAAAGGAATTCTTCCACAACTGTTCTCGAATCTTTGACTCATCACTTGAGATGAAATAAGACACTAACTTGCCACTTCATCTGGAGCTGGTCTGGTCCGAACTAATATTATCTTTCGCGATTTAAAATGATCTGGTACCAAGACATGATTACAGAGGGCTGTGATCTTGATCGAAAAGGGGCGTTCTAGATCCAGATTTATTGCGACGAAGCGTAAGCTGAGAAGCTATAATTTATTCCGCAGCAAAAAGCATATGTAAGGATGCGTACGCAACGCATTGTGTGACGCAAATTGTGTAACGCAGATTGTGTAACGCAGATGGTGTCACGCATCCAAACACCTTGGCGCCTTGAATAGTTTCAAGAACTCAATCACACAACATTTCTCTTTATTACTTCATTCTTTCTCATCATCCTATGATCTACACCATGTTATTCCATCAAGTAATCATTTATAGTTTCTCTAATGCTCGTTCCACCTCCTTCAAGTACTGCTCCTACAGCTGACCCTTCTGCTTCAGCTGCTAGTGATCGGAGACGTCAACTCACTCGCGAGAGAATGCCAAGACTGCGTGAGACACGTAAATTGGCTACTTCTCATAATCAGGTAACTGCTGCTTCTCACAATCCTGTCCTGCAAACCGATCACACCCTCCTCCCTCACGAAGACGTCTTTAGTCCCTCCATTGACTCATTCTCTTTATCATTCTCCCAATTATTTTCTTCTTTTTATTCTTCCACCGCCAACTCTTCAGTAGATGCTCACTCTAGCTTTGATGACTCAGTTGAAGTTTGAGCTTTGTTCCAGGGTTACAGATGTTTGCACTTTCAAAAAAAGCCGAAGAAATGTTCTACAAGCCTGTAGTAAACAGATTAAACGATTCATAGCCAGTGTTCACTAAATCGGGATTCAACGGTAGCAATGTCGAATCTGTTTTTTTTCTATTAGCGATCTTAGATCGCAACACCAGACCTCATTCTTTGGATCTAGATCTGTTTCGGGGTGTTATTTATATTTCATTTTACCAAAAGAGGATTTGCCGATCCCTGTAATCCAGTTCTGACTCTTTAATTTTTGTTGCTCTTTCCTAAACTTGAACACATTTTTGAGATTTAATATGGTTCAAAAACACTTAATGGTTGCAACCGCATATGAAGACGGCGATTCGGTAGAGCGCATTCTGTTTATAGAACCCATTTTTGCTCAATTGTTTTCTCTTCCGGCATGGAACGATTCTTGAAAAGTCGAAATGATGGATACATACATCTCCTAGCCTTCTAGCCCTCCTCAACACTGGCACTTTTTTGAATACAGGAAAGCCCTTCCAGGGAATGTAAGAGGCGTACTTTCAAGGAACCAACAGGAAAGACTTCTGGTACTTTATATTGCAAAAGGCTTTATCAGGTCCAACTGTTGTCCCACGACCCAATAGTCTGGAGTCATTTGCGAGCAAGACCATTTAGTCAACGACGCAGTCCAAATTGAAGTCAACATGAAGGATATATGGTCACTCGGCCCGCTTCTCAGTGTCACAGTACCGTGACACTTGGAGAGTACGATGTTATTCAATCAAAAGAACTGACAGCTTGAAAAGTCTTGCGACTGACGGTTCTTCCATACCGAAAGCTGCATCGAAAGCTTATTCACAGATTCGGGTTTAGTGTATACAATCATTCACCTGGAGGCGTGGAGTTTGGACCAGGGTGGTTTTGAAACTCAGCCAAACGAGGAGGTTAAGTTTTGAGAAAGTGTAGACAAACCGTCTAGGGCCATAAACTACTTTTCAAAAAAAAAAAGGTTTTCTTTTCATCCACCATGAAAACTTGCGCTGGATTCAAAATTTATATGCTCTGAAACCAATAGATCAATAGCCTGATGGGTTCCATAATAACCTGTGAGACGAAATGAAAAAGGTCGTAGGAGTTTTGGTGAGTGGGGTCAACACATGGGGAAAAGTGCTTTGTGTCTTCTCGCTTAAAGTCAGTCTGTACCCGTTAAAGCTCTACGTTTTCAAGATCAACAAAGTCTTCACTCAGACAAAAGAGGTCAGCTCTGTTTGCTTGCATAGCTTATTCTGACGTTTTCGAAACTTTGCTCTTGCAGTGTCCTGATAGGGCTGAAAGAATTCGATGAAAGACCTCTTTGCTATTGCAGGCTTGGAACGGCAAAGCAGGCTTCCGGAGCTTTGAAAGCCTGCGGAGCAGAGTTTCAATGGGGAGCGAGGCAGCCGTCGGGAGAAGTGAATGGGAGATTGGAGGAGGAAGATGAGGGATTATGAGCGGAGGAAGAAGCGTCCGAGTCATGTGACGATAGCGAGTGCGGTAAATTAACAAACGAATGCTGCTCAGTAGATAGCTGTCTTTTCAAACTATGATTTGAGGCTTCTTTTGAAGCTGCGATTTCGCCATGCTGAAGATTAGGAGAGGTTTAAAGGATGGGGCCTGTCATGACTCTTTTTGAAGGCTGGCGTTTTCCAGAAGAAGCATCACGTTCAGAGGATTCCAAAGAGTCTGCACATCCATAGCAAAAGAAAAAAGCGCAGGGGCTTTAATCGTCTTAAGAGTTTTGAACAAGAAAGAGAGGCTTGAGAAACAGATAATGATTGTTGACCCGTTTCGAATGATTGGTGATTGTGAGTTGTGTGAAAGAATTCTGGATCAGCAGAGTCTATCGCGAATGAACTGGATTATATCACAACGGGAAAGAAAAAAAAAATTCATAAGTCCACAGAAAGTGAAAGTGTAGGCAGAGAAAAACTCTCGCATCCTAACACCACATTCGAGATGACCTGCATTTGTAGCTTCTTAACTTATGCTTTGTCGCTATTTATCAGCTCTTACTGGAATCTTTCATATACTTCAGGATCAGCGTTGTCGGAACTTAGCGGTCCACAGAGAGTGTAGATATAAAAACTCTCACATCCTAACACCACATTTGAGATGACCTGCATTTGTAGCTTCTCAGCTTATGCTTT
>JAKTTA010000009.1:0-26529 GCA_030580415.1 Citeromyces nyonsensis
CTCCCCCTCCACCTCCTGCACCTCCAATATCAGGTGCTCCATCCGCCCCTCCCAACATCTCTGCCCTTCTCGGTCAAATCAACACCGGCAAGGCTCTGAAAAAAGTGGACAACTCTGAAAAGAAAATCGCAGACGGTGCAGTTGTTGGTCGTGTTATTGACTAGTATCTAAAACTGAATAAACCTTTGACTCATAGTGGCCGAATCGCCTTTCAGTCCCTCATTCTTCTCCCCCTTTGACTTGTCATTCTCAAACTTGTTCTTGACAGACTTGTGGAGATGCGCCAAGTAGTCGTCAAACGACCACGTCCTCTCCCTGTCAGTGTCCTGAACCATGTAGTCCAAAAACTCGCTTTCGCTGACATCGATTTTGAACCGTGCCAGCTGCAATGGAACATACTCCCGTCCTGTATAGTGCATGGAAAGATATCGCACGACATTGTTCACTTGCATCGATATGCTGGTATCGAGCGTTGGGAACATGCTCATCTCTGCGGGTAATTGAGATATGTGCTCATAAGGTCCAAACAGATCCTGAAGCAGCATCGGATTAACCTGATCGTGGATCCACAGCATGATCTTTTCTCCATTGAAAAGCATATAACAGCCTCCGAATGCTAGCTCCGAGTTCGACAGAGGGACCGTAGGAGGCATTCGGAAGATGCCATCCACCGTCATAGCCTCGTCCTCCATTATATCGTGAACGGCAATCATGATAGGATAGAGGTACAGAGACATGAGTTTCTCGTTGAAACTGAAGAGGTTGTTCACAGAATGAACTCGAAGATCCAAATTTCTGGCAGCCCTGGCACGTAAACCGATACTCTTCTGTAAAGACAGCACATACAACGCCAGAGTGTTCAGACCGGCCGGGAAAACCAATTGCGATGGAGAACTATTACTGCCGTTGGCCAATTTCTTGTACTGCGCGAGAACTTTAACCAGTTGCAGGTTGAGCTTGTTTCTCAAAACACTCAGAGTGGCTTCTGGAAGCTCTGAAATGCACTCTTTGATCCACAAGTTCAGCACTGTGTCCTGGTCCGCGAAACCAAAGATATCAATTGCCCGTTCGGAAACTGCAATGATGTTGTTGATCACTCTAACCTTGCGAACCCCGTCGCTCGAGGTGTAGAGAATGGCAGCCTGGAAATGGCAGTCCCGTCTTGTGGAGAGCTCTCCGTCGTACTTGAAAGTGCACCAAACCGACTGATCCTGGTTGAGAATCGGAAGGGAGGGGTCTTTACTTGTGGATGTGGTGGAGAAGGGACCATGGTACTTGTCCACTTGCAGTCCGGACGAGCATCGGATCTTCAAAAGAGACTGGTACCCAAAACAGGCAGTGATGGACTTTTTGATGTCTGTCACAAGAGCCATTTCGTGTTTTTCAACGGAAAAATCAGAATAGTACCGAACCTGGCCTCCTGTCGAAAGAGGAATGCTGCTGCAGTTGGCCAAGTCCAAGGAAGCCTTTGCCGCTACAAAGAGATCTGCTCCGATGTGACTGTCACAGTACTTCTTGCATAACTGGTTCAAGAAATCCGAGTCACGTGAAAGCGCACTTTTGTCGCGTGCCACGGTGATGGACTGGTCTAGGCCCTTCACGGTGAGTGCTCCAGGCCCCCATGAGGGCAAGTTGGAGAGAACAGCCACAACTTTGCCTCCTCCGCCAGGGGCCATGGCCAGATGGGCCGCGTTCATGGCTGCTGCGTAGCACGGTTCTGCAGGAGTGCTGATGGAGGGGACTAGAGATTCTATATAGTAGAGACAGCTTTCTATGGCTGTTCTAGACTCTTCTGGGTCTGCGAAAATGCATTCATCGGAGAGGGGGACAAAGGGGTCTGACAGATCGGCCATTGTGGCAATTGTAGCCTGATGAAGCGAGGGATGGAGGTTGAAGAAATGGCATTTTGAATCAAAGGCCAAGAATGCCACTTTTGACCCCTTTGGAAGCGTTTCGCCTTCTTGGAACGAGTAAATGGTGGAGCGAATAGCCTCCACAACAGATCGGTTCAGTTCTGCCCTTATGCTGCTGAGAGAAATGTCAAACACAAACATAAACCGTGGAGGATTCAGTTCTGCCAAGCCTTCAGGATTGTAAGATTCCGGAACCAGAAAATCCGCCACACCACTGTATAGCTCAGGACGATGGTGGTAGTCTATACGCGTTCCGGAAACGTCAAGTGGTGACGCGTACTCTGGCGGACAGGGAAAGGCAAACGAGCAGATGTTACATACGATTTTGTAGTCCGAGGTGTGTTGCATACCTGGGTTTATGTAGGTACGACATCTCTGGCATCGTGGAGGGCCGCCCAGTGCCAGTAAATCGACACAGGGGACTTCTTCCTGCTGATCCTCAGGGAATGGAGTAACAGACATCCCAAAGGGAAGTCCGACCGATGAGTAAAGATTCTGGGATCGCGGAGCATTGTACATGGACAGCCTCATGAACTGGGGAGAACAGTTTGTTTCTCTAACAACTTTGTACTGGGTCCCTGCAGGCGGCGGGCACGTGTTTTTAAAAGTGTAGAACACCGCATCATTATTCGACCATTCTAGAGCAGCCTGTGATCTTTCGTCCGGTACGGAAAGCGCCTTCTGTGGTTGAGGTGGTGTTGCCGGAACTTGAGGAATGGAAGCCGAAGAAGGGTTGTGAGAAAGAGGAGGAGATAGCAGATCAGAATGAAACGCGTGCTGCGTTCTTTTCTTTTTTTTAGTCAGTGAGACTTGTGACAGATTCTCTGAAAGGTTCCCGATCTCAGACATGTTAGACATCCATACACCATGCGAGGGTTGAGAATTTCTTCTACTGAGCTGAAGAGAGTCATTTTCGGTTTACTTAATGGGAGTTTTTTTTTTCTTTTGTTCGTGAAATATACCAGATATTATTAGTAGGATGGGTTTTTGAAGACTGAGAAAAAAAAAAATCTCATATATTCGCGCCGTTGACTGTGCTACAGTAACAAGATCAAATCATGCCATAGTAAATAATAGCAGAAAAGTTTGAAAAATGCTAGTATTTAACAGCTTTGTTCCAGTAGAGTGTTAGTTATTATAAGATCCGCGTCGGACCATCACTCGAGGTCAATTAGAATGAGGTGGCAGCCATCGAGTAAACCTATTGTTTTTGAAGCATATCGAGATTTTTAATGATGCCACTTTCTCTATATGACAAAAAAAAAAAAAACTTTGCATTTGGCGGACCCCAAACTCATCGAGAAACAAACTTTTCTCTGAGGAATTCTAAACTTGTTGCACAAGCTCCAGTGCTTCAACTGCCCCCTTTATGCAGGAAGTGGTCAAGTAGCTAATCAAGTCAAGCAATTGGGGCTGGCTCCGTGACCAAACCTTGAAACCTTTCGTATCCTCAATACCATCTTATATACCCCGTACACAGATACTCTGTATGAGCATTAAGCTGTGATAATTTACAAGAGAGGCCCTACGTCAGGCACAACATACAAGTAATCAAGACAGAGCGATACAGGTGACGCTTTAAATACCAAGAATACCATGATTATCAAGGAACTCAGTGCTGAGTGTTTGGTGTGGAAGAAAGAAGTTATTTATGTTTGCCGATTTTTCGCCCACGGATGAGGTTTTGTTTCATCGCAAGATTACAGAGCATTCTAGATGGGAACATCTAATAAGTGTTTACAAAAGCTGTCCATATCTACTCAGTACTCACCAAATTGCCAAAATCAGTTCTCCATTTTGTGGAACCTAAAATCTCTAGTGCTTTTTCATTAAATCCCTATGTCAATATCACTATAAAATTTCATGGCCAGTATGCTTAGGAATGCATGTATCCATGCACGGAAGGCCAAAGATTGCAAGAATCTATCTCTTACGCACGACAAGAGTCGCTTCAGGGCAATTTTCACAACCAGTACTGGCAACTTTCAAGTCCTCGTGTTTTACAAAGAAATGCTGCAGCCTGTCTTAAGTATATGCACTGGCTCCAGGAATACTAGGATAATTTCACCAGTCTTGGTATTAATATTCTCCCTCAGCAAACTATTTATATCCAGTGGAGATTATTACTTTCTGTCGAGCTTACCGAAGGTGGAAACATAACATTAGAAAAATAGACACTACATGTATATTCAGTTGTCAAACTCACTGGCTCATATATGCATGCTTACATGTTTGAGGCAACGATGAAAATGATCATTACGGATCAGTAACAGCTTGCGGCTGTTGACTTAGTTTTGGATCTTGAACGATAATTCATTTCCACAGTAATATTTCAGCTATTATCTCAAAACGGTCAAACATCACCCAACCAAAAAAAAGTGCAACATATTCCCCAAATACCCAATATTGAGTGCAAATAAGAAAACGCGCTACGCGTGAGAATGGGTGTATCAGGACTACTTCCTGCGTTAAAGGAAGCGCAGACTCATGTGACGCTGGAAAAATTCCACGGCAAAACGCTGGCTATAGACGCTTATGCCTGGCTCCACAAGTCTGTATTATCGTGTTCTATGGAATTGGCGCAGGGACAACCAACGCAAAAATACATCAATTACATTTTGAAAAGGATTGATATGCTGAATCATTTCCAAATCAAACCCTTTTTTGTTTTTGATGGCGACTATCTTCCCTGTAAAAAGGGGACGGAAGTTGAGCGAGGCCAAAAGAGAAAAGAGTCTCACCAATCTGGGATGGCAGCGCTCTCTCGTGGGGACAAAAAGATGGCATTTCAGTATTTCCAGAAATCATGCGATGTTACGCCCACGATGGCAAAAGCATTGATAGATATTTTCAAAACTAAGAAGATAAACTTTATTGTGGCGCCATATGAAGCGGATGCTCAAATGGTTTACCTGGAAAGGGAGGGGGTCGTTGACGGGATCATCAGTGAAGACTCTGATCTTTTGGTTTTTGGATGCAAGTGTCTTGTAACAAAGCTAAATGATCGTGGAGAGTGTATAGAGGTAAACCGCAGCTCTTTCCACAAAGTGAGGTCTGTCCCTATTGACACCTTTACTCCTTTGCAAATGCGCACCATGGCCGCGCTCAGTGGCTGTGACTACACAAAGGGGATCCCCGGGATTGGAGTTATAAAAGCGTTGCAGTTTGTAAGAAAGTTTCAAAACATGGAGAGAATCTTGAAGGCGATAAATCTGGAGGGCAAGTACAAAATTCCCACAGCTTTCGAGCAAGAATGGCTTACAGCAAATCTTGCGTTTCAGTACCAGCTTGTGTTCAATCCGTTGACTGGACAGATGACAAGTATGAACCCTTTGGAAGAAAGGTTGAAAGATTGCGATATTTCCTCTTCTATCGGGAAGTCATTCACTCAGGAAATTCATCGTAAAATAGCGTTTGGAGAAGTTGACCCTATTCACAAAACAGTACTTGTTTCCCGAGAAGTGCTGGTTTCTCAGAGATCTTTTGGATTTGTTTCAAAACCTACACCTAAGATGACTTCTTTCACAGCTCCTATTACTCCCAAGGTGTACAAATCGATCGATTCTTTCTTCACGCCACAACGCAAGATCCACTCTCAGGTCCAAACGCAAAAGGTGGTTAAAGTCTCACCTCTGGCAAAACGGCTTAAAGTGTTTTCTGAGTCCACAGAGTGCAGCGGCAACTCCAAGTTTTTTGCCAAACCCGTAGAAACTACAGATCTGCAACTCAACTCCAGTGAGTACGAGTTGAGCGATGTGGATATCAACAGTCCTGAACG
The DNA here is from genome assembly GCA_030580415.1 of Citeromyces nyonsensis. NCBI lineage: Eukaryota > Fungi > Ascomycota > Pichiomycetes > Pichiales > Pichiaceae > Citeromyces > Citeromyces nyonsensis. The sequence goes on from JAKTTA010000009.1 coordinate 5,692, forward strand.
GAAAAAGGTGAAACCCCTATCGTCTGACGACTGCTCCGACCACGAAGACGTCATCACGCCTGCCAACCCTGCAAAAGTGCGGATGCTTGAAACGCCGTCGCAAAATGGGTTGTGGGAGAAGTTCCGGTGCTCGGAGGCAAAGCTCACACGTAGTCCGTTGAAAGAACAGACCAATTTAAAAAGGAGTAGTGTAACAGACTCGTTCAACAAGAAGATGGGGGAGAAGTTGACGTTGCAGGATTTCATTTACAAAGAGGGTTAGTCACTGAGTGCATCCATTTCATTTGCCACAGGGCTGTAAGTTAGAGTCAGTTCTATAGATATTAGAGAGTGTGTTTGCTAGGGTTGGCAAACAATTCTTGAGAAGCTAAAGCATTTCCTCTTTTTTAGCATATATACACTTTCAGCAGTTTTTCATTGAACTCGTTAAAAGGAGACATAGGTTTGGCTGGAAACCTTCCAAGAGATGCGGATCTCTCAGTATGGCATCTCAGACTTTTGCACCTCTCTACGTTGGAAGAAAAAAAAAAACAGACAAGAATATTGAGTGCATATGGAAACAGAGACGAAACTGAGTAAGCTCAAGGAAAGTTTCCCTGAGATTCCTGATGGTTCTCTTTTGGAAATTCTCATCACCTGTGGTGGATCAGTCTCGCAAGCGCGTCTGATAATAGAGGAAAACGTTGATGTTTCCTCTGTCAAGAGAAGAAAAATCACTACTCACCAATCGACTCTATCTTTGTCTTGTCCGAAAAATCCATCCACTCCAAGAGGCTCGTCTCCTACTTCTGTCAAACCTTCTAAAAGCCTAACTCTGTATTCCAAGAACGAGATCGAGTCGAATGTTCCGTACCTGACCTTTGAAAAAAACTTTCTTCCTTCAGAACTGGCCGATGGCCTTCTCATGAGACTGAAAAGCATGAGCGAGGAGTTTTCTCCCAACGAATTCTATATAGCGGGGAAAAAGTGTCAGTCGAATCATTTGACAGCTTTTTTCCGAGATGACGACAGTTCCGTGGGCGTAAGTTATCTGGCTGGCGATTTGGGGAGTAGAACATATTTTGACGAACTGAAAATGAGCGAACTTCTGGTCAATGACTATGTACAGCAAGTGCGGAGTAACAAAAGCCGTCTTCCTTTTGAACACGATGAATGGGTGGGCAACACGGTAGTTGTCAACAAGTACGATGCGAAAAGTAACAACCTCATGTGGCACTCGGATAAAATGACTTATATAGGACCTCAGGCAACCATTGTATCTCTTTCACTTGGAGCCACTCGCGTTTTCCAAGTGCGTAAGTGCTACCCTCACAAGGGGAATCATAACCCGATAATCAGCATTCCTCTTCCACACAACTCCTTGCTGATTATGCACAGTGGAACGCAGGAGGAGTACAAACACTGCGTGAACCCATTGAGCAGGGATATCGAGCTGCATGAGATGAGCGGCATAACTAGATTCAACCTTACGTTTAGGTACCAGAAGAAGGAGTTTGTGGAAAGGGCTCCCAAATGTCACTGTGGTAATCAGATGAACTTGGGACGGGTCTTTAAGGATCCAAAAATGCGAGGCAAGTATTACTGGAAATGCAACGCTTCGTACAAGAATAATGAATGCAGCGGATTTCACTGGGCCAATTTCAGCAATGAGAGTCTTATCTCAAAGAAGGAGGAGGATGGGTCTGAGTGGGTGGCTGATGATGATAATAGACAGTGATCGGCACACCTAGTGACTCGGGAAATTGCAAATAAGCCACCACTCTCACCTAGGGGCCTGGAAAACTGCAAATGAATCTCAGAAGACTCTCAGATCATCAGACGGCCCAGCTCATCAGAATGCTCTTTAAAAAAATTTCAAAAGTCATTCTATAAGCCCTACAGAAGAATTTAAAAAGCCATCGAGGAAACCTCACCACTCGGATGTGTACGGATGCACATGTAACCCCCTCAAACTCAATGAAAGAGCAGCAAGAACTGCAGACAATGATGGCATCCGAAAGCCGTAGCAAGCGTCGTATTTACGACCGCGTCATCTTGAAGAGAAGGTATGAGTCTATTTTAGGGGCGGAAGACGATGGGATGCGCACAGTGGACTTGATTGTGAATAACGATGACATTTTCCGTAACCACGACCTGACCAATAAACTGATGGCTCGGTCTGTGGGTTCGATGATTGAGAAACTAGTTCAAGATGGAGGGAACCAGGAATTGGTTTCCATCTTCGAAAGCCTCCCCTCAGAAACAAGAAAAGCTGTATTCCAGTCGTGCGACCAGGGAAACCCTTCAAATCGTCATGAAGAGGCTCTTTACAGGTTTTGTGAGCTATTGACACTCTTGTTTCGAGAATTCTTGAAAGCAATAGGCCCCATGTTGAGCACTTTATGGGTCTATATGGTGTTGCTAAATGACCGCTATGACCTCTCCTCTCTTGTCTACCAGTTCATACTGTCAATGGCAAAGAGAACAATGGAGAGAGTGAAACGATACGGTGATATCCGCCAACCAAAGTGACGTGCGCCAACCAAACCAAGTGCATCAACCGAAAAGGTACATCTGCATACTATTGTTTACGCGTTCTATCCCTTCAGAGATGCGCTATTTGGATCTGTGAAAATCACTACACACAATGGCCGATTCTTCATGGTTGTTTCAGGAGGGGCCTCTGTCTCTGGATGACCTCACGCCTGGATCGACAATATACTCTCCTCAGGTATTCTCACCTCCTCTATTCTCTCCTCTTGCTCATCCGCACCAAACCCCGGCGAACACCGATAGTGAGCAAAACAGAGCCGTAGTTGAAGGGCTGGCCCAGTATGTCAAGAAACGGGAAATGGGCAAACCCATCAACCGATTTCTTGTGGATCACGTCAGAGTTCGGTCAGGTCTTTTGCTAGATACACAGGAGATCAGAAACCTGCTCACAAAGTGGAAAGATATGAGTCCCGGTGAGTGGATTGACGGAATGCATCGGGTGGAGGCGGTCCAGCAACTCGTACATGAATGTGAAGATCTGAGACAGAAATACAACAATAGCATGAAACCCCAAAGAGACCCTCTCCCTGTCAAACTGGGCCGGCTTTCCTTGAGTCTCGATGTTCGGGGAAGTCATTCAGACGTTATAAATAGTTGTGGTGTTTGCAAAGAGGATGAATTTGATGACGATATAATTGCCCCGTTGGATGGCGATATAATTCACGCAAAAGTGTCTCTAAACATGCCTAGACACTGCGAGTCCGGCCTCGGAAGCAGCCCTGACACCAGGAGCATGCTGGAGGTTATCCTGACAAACACTGCTGAAACGTGTTGCTTCACGTCCAAGACAAGGATATATCACAAGGGCAAGTTATTTATCGAGAAGTGTGAAACGCTTTTCGGAGTTGCCCATGCGGGGTCAACAGTCATCAAGGATCCGTTCCACAACAAGTTCTGGGCAGCGATTGTCAACTACCACTTGAATGGGGTTTCTGAATTTTCAGCTCGCGAGTTTAGCATTACTCAGGAGTACTACTCTGAAAGTCATGTCAAGATATGTACCGTTGTGTTTGAGTTTGAGGTGGGTGGTTCTGCGTCGAGCTTGGTGTATAGGGTCATACGGAAGCCTATAAAAAGAAGGCGATCGGTGTCGCAAGAGATGGGGAGACGACCTCCTCCGTTGAGAAGTTTTTCCACCAACTGTCTGCCGTCCAAACAGCCGAGCAAGAAGTGGGTTGCAAATAATGATCTGAGGATTAATTTTTACCAGCCAGGTGGTTGACCGGAGTGAAGTGGTGGTTGGTGTTTATCAGCGGTTGAAGTCTGATTTGAAATTGCATTTTCTAACTTGTTGAGTTTTGTTTTGTTTTATTTTCCCAGCAGTGAACATTCTGCGCAAGGTGCATACCTACGACAGATGGAACCTTACCAGAACCTTACCAGAACCTTACGAAGAGACCCACCTCCTTACACCACATTTTTCACCATGGCTTCAAAGGGGATCTGGTCGAACTTCTCCAAGCGAGCACCCAGTTTAGGGATCAAGAACCCCAAATTGAAGGAAGCCCTTCTCAGCGCAAACCTGCCTGATGGTCCTGTGACGTTACGGAGAAGAGCCAACAAGATTAAGTACTCTTCTCCCGTGGGGCTCGAAGACGTGTACCCTCTGGCTTACGACATCCTACAGAAAGAGGCAAACGAGTGCTACAAGAGCCTCGAGCCAACCACCTCTAAAAAGAAGGTTGAGTCGCTTTTGACGAGTGCGGAAAAGTACAATCCTGAAGTTCTTTTCCAAGCGCACTACAACACAAACTCTCTTGACTTGACCCAGCCGGTGTTTCGTCACTACCTGAAAGAGAAATGGATGTCCTTTGACCTCATGTTGCTCATGCAAAGACTCGAAACGCTTCACGTGATTCCCGATACTTTGCCGACGCTTGACCCGAAAGTGGATGTCAAGCTCAAGTTCCCGCACAACAACGTGGAAACGTGGATAGAGCCAGGAAAAATACTTTCGTCCAACGCTACATCGAGGCCTCCAACTCTGAAGGTTACCGAGTTTGAGAAAATTGATAAACAGCTCTACACCGTACTGGTTGTGAATCCAGATGTACCCGATTTAAAGAAAGACTCCTTTTCCACTTTTCTGCATTGGGGGGTGAAGGACGTTGAGCTTTCCAACGTTGACAATGAGATTTCTGCTAAGAAACTGATGGATAACAAGAGCTCTGAATTTTGCGATTACATCCCACCAACTCCAGAGAAGAATGCTCCTGCAAACAGACTCGCAGTGTGGGTGTTCCGCCAAAACGGCGAGCCTTTAAAAGAGGTTGGAGACATCAAAAGACTGGGATTCGACATTAGAGAGTTTGTATCGAGTTGTAAATTGACTCCTGTTGGCGCACACGTGTGGAGGTCTCGCTGGGACCGTAATGTGCGCAAGGTGAGAGAGATGTATGGACTTCCTGAGGGTAGGGTATTCCACAGGGTGAGAAGGTGATTAATTGTATATAGGACAATAGATGGAGGTTGTGTATTTTGGAGGCTGTTGTTAGGTGAGTTTATCGGAGGAGGGTCTCTCTCGTCGATAGCCTTTTATTTTCCACCACCTGTTTTCCAGATGATTAATTTTTTTTCATTTCTAGCTTATAGACACTATACGGCTGACAATTAGGGCAAGATGCCTCTTGTTACGGCCAGATTGGATTGAGTTCATACAATTTGATAGAACGTTATTGAGCAATAGACCCCTACAGAGGAAGATAATGAATACGCGCTAACATCTCCATAAAGTTCAGTCAAAAAACCCTCATTCGACCCTAAATAATAACGGAAAATCGCCTTTCTGCCCTACGCTTCAACCCCCAGCACATCCACACACCCGCATGAGATGTCTGATGAGAATAGAAACCTTCTATCACTCAACCTGAGAGCCTGGGAGGGGGAACAAGTGTTCCCTACGAAATCCCTCGATGCTTCACTGAAGAAAAACTTGGCCTTTATCAAGAAAATGCGAACTGGAATTACAAAGGAGAGTCAAGCATCGATAATCAACGACATCGAATCTGTGACACTGGAAAAATACCTTTCCGAAATAGTACAGGCAACTTTCGAAGGGCTGCTGAAGCTGGTCAAGAACGATGACATTATGGCTAGTGTGGATGTAATAAGTGGTTTGCACCAGCGATTCTCTGTACAGTTTACGGTAGATCTCATGTCATCCTTTATCTTTGGACTTGAAAACCCGTCACAGCCGCTTAGCGAAAGAGACGAAACTGCTTGGGTGAGTCGCCGAAAAGTGTTGTTTAGACTATTCACAGAGTACCACCTAGTTGGTATATTCCGCTGTAACGACGTAGGCTTGCACAGCTTGGAGCTTACGCGCTCTCTCAATCGCAGACTGAAAGGCGACTTTGTTATAGTAGCTCTTACGAAGGAGGTTTTGTCGTACGAAATGAAAAACGGATCCACGCTTTCCCTCACTGTCAAGTGGCTGAAGCGGTTTGGGCCTCAGCTTGAAGACGAAGACTCTCTTTTCAAAACCGAGATCCGTGCCGACTTGCGCACAGTGTACCTGACATACGCAAAAGCCGTTGTAAGCAGAACGGTACAGTTGAATGACAACATTGGTGAGCTCAGGGCAAAGAATAGAGAGGTTTCCATGAAGACCGGTCGTATGGTGGACTCTATTGTGGAGCGGATTGATCGGTTAAGCAATTTACTGGAAAACTTCACCAGCAGCGCCTTGTTTCTATCTGAATTCTTCCATTTGGAGATGCCGCAGTTGCAAAGTCAAGAGGAGCTGAAAACACGCTCCATCATCACATCCGTTAGTAAAAAAGAAGAGGAAACGACTGACCCTATATGGGAATCCGAAGAAGAGCGTCGCTTTTATGAGACAGTCCCCAACGTGGCTCAGACCGTGACTGTGGAGGTCAGCGGTGAGTCTTCAGGACAGCAGATGAACGAGTGGCTTCAGAGACTCAACGACTGCCAAACTGGCGAGGAGATTGACGAGTGCGCCTATGCGTTCTGGGACTTGAAACTGTACAACAAGGCATCCAGAAATCGTCTTTTCAAGTTTCTCGTGGAGACTGAGGAACTTCACAAGCTAAAAAATTTCGCCCGTTTTATCACTTTGAACCGAGAAACTTTGCCTGATTTCAAAGAGGAGGTGATCACTTATCTGGATCGTGGCTTCAGATCCCAGATTCGCAACGACAGAATCAACTTCAAAAACATCTTCTTCTTCTGCGAACTCATAAAGTTTCGCCTCATCCCCACCCACGTTCTGTTCCACAAGATTCGGTCACTGATTTTAAACCTCTCCACGCCTAACAACATTGAGATTCTCACCATATTCTTTGAAAACTGCTGTGCTCTGTTGCTCAACGATGAAGAGTACGCGCCACTCACAAAGGAGATGCTGGATCTGTTGCACAAGAAGCGCAAAGTGGAGAAACTCTCTACAAATGAAAAGGCAGCTATAAACACCCTTCTGCTGACTGTAAATCCACCCGCAATCATCCAGGCCAACGTTGAGGCGAAGCGGCTGACGGTGGAGGAAAAGTTTATCAGGAGACTGGTCAGACTCGAACTCAACAATAACAACTACACCGTGGTCAGTGAGCTTCTTTTGAAAATGAAGTGGCTAGACCCAAAAGTGTTTCAAGCCATCCAAACAATGCTCTGCAGACCGGATAAAGTTAATTACGACACCATCACCAGTCTGGCCAAGATTTTCCAAAAACTCTCCCGCCAGTCGGTCGATCTCCGTATCTACGTGGTGGATCACGTTTTCGAAAGCATTCAGAGAGGCTTGGAGGTTTCAGATTACCGTGTCAGCCGTTCCAGGATCGCCTACATTCGCTACCTTGCTGAGCTTTTCAACATTGGCGTAGTTGATGCCTCGTCTGTTCTCGCCATTCTGTACAAGGTTTTATGTTTTGGCCATCCAAACAACTCCCCCACTTCCGATGGGTGCGAGCTGGATCCTCCTGAAAATTTCTTTCGTCTTCAGCTGGTTTGCGTATTGCTGTCGCACTTGCGCTACTCCAACATCCCATCCAGCTTGGATCATCAGTTCAACGTTTATTTCTGCTTCTTCGACTTCTACTTGAACACAAAGACCCAGCCCTTGTCGCTCGAGATGGAAAGTAAGGTGGATACCATGTTTTCCCTGGCGCGGCCGAGTCGTCCCTTCACCCGTGCTCGTTCTCTGAAACAGGCGGTGGATAATCTGCAAGCGGAGATCGAGGGAAGAAATCCTCTTTCGTCACAGCAGACTGTGGAGACTAAACAGCCCATGCCTGTGGTAGCTTCGAGCAGTGATACGATGGAGCAGGCCCAGTTAAGACAGCAGGAAGAGACCAGAATCCATAGCGAAGTGGAAAAAGAGTTTAACAGGATGCTTGTGCAAAGCATGGAACAGGGAAGATCTACCAAGGCACCTCGGTTTAATGCTTCTCTCCCGTCAAAAACCAACACCCCTTTACCTTCTTCCAGTTCTGGTTTGAGATTTACCTTCTTGACCAAAAGTGGGAAAAAGTCCACTGGCTCCCATATAAACTTGCCCTCCGGTACAAAGTTTGCTTCAAATGTACTGCAAGAGGAAGAGAGGGAGAAACTTGCGAGGGACCGTCTGAGGTCTCTTGTTCTGAATGGAGTGGAGAATGCTTCCGACACAGATAGCGATAGAAGTGGTGTCTGAATGTGTGACTCAGTATGATGGGTTATGGAGATGATGGAGATGGATGTATATAAGACCTGAAATGCCCATAAAGGGTTGAGGCTGTGGATTGAGGAGTTTGAGAGGTGTAAATGTGAAAAGTTTTGTTTTGTGCCCTTTTTAATTACTATCTTTCACCGAAGATAGAACCCTGCAATCGGAATGAGCCACAGTGAAGCCATTTAGATGTGAAGAAGTGACAAGGAGTCTTCAGTGCGACAGGGGCGGGAGAGCGTAGCTATTTAGTTGGAGAAATCATTTCTTCATCTTATATTTCTCCATGTGTCAAAGAGGTGAAGTTGTGTTGATGGGTAGGCAAGAGCTGCGGGTGACTGATACTTGCGGGACAATCATTAACCTTGAAAGTCCATGTTTTGAAGCCGCTTGGTTAAGAAGCAGATCAACTTACTGGAAAGCTGCTTATCCAATGTGCTACTCAAGGAAGTGAATCAGTGGTTATTGACGTATATCTAGATTTAATCACCATATCCAGAGTCTTATGTCCCCAGCAAAACATCGAAGCTTGGTGTCTATGGTATACACTCCTTAGTACTTGAAATCCAATAAAAAAAAAATGGTTGCATGCGAATTTTATCCCAATGACGGTGTTCTCATATATTTATAGCTTTCAAACATCCATGAGATCTTTTGCAAGTTATTCGGTCACTCAACGAACTTTTTAAAGAGTAGGCTCTGTTTTTTGTTACCTGACTCTTAGTTTAATAATAACAAATTGACACAATGGCTTCTGCCGCATCTTTAGAACCATTCAAATCACCTAGTACAGCTTTGATAGTTTTGAAAAACCGATTTCACGGGCTCTCTCTCCAGTTGGACATCGCACAGACTTTTAGTCGATCAAGATGACTTTGATCGCATGTCCCAAAATCTGACTAGACCGAAAATCTCAGTCTTCTTGTTGACTCGATCAAGAGCTCCAATACTAGTCGTCGTTGGAGCTCATTGGAGCAAATCCGGATATAAAAACCCAGGGATCTCAAGCCTTTTATATCTTTTCATCCATACATAACTACCCGGAATTTTCAGCTATTAAAAATTCAGTGTCTTCATTTTCCACGCTCTAGTTTGGCAAGTTTTGTTTCTACATGATCACGTGCTTCGCTGGTATAGCACATGTGGTGTGAATGTTATACAACCACATAAAGGTATGCAGTGATCTCTCCACTCGATTGAACTGACTTAATTTTATTTGATTCTGGATTCTCATAAATGTTGTGCCGACCTGATCTCGTCCTTCCAAACCAAACCATCATTCGGCTTGCTAGGGAGAGTATAGATTGAATTTTTCAATTTTGGCTACTGCATAAACACACGTCCTCAACAGTCGGAGTAAGCATGTTCCCAGGCTGTAGCTATCGCATCTCGACTTACTTCAGTGTGTTGAGTTCGTAACTTGGTTCCAAAGTGAGATACTCTAATTGCGAAGTGATGTTTTGTACAGAAATGACGCTATTATTCACCTAGGGATCTGATTCAAGATCTAGATCTGGAAAGATCATTCGTATAAATATAAAAGTATATAATTGGTATATAACCCTTTCCTCAATACACCCATGAAAATCGTGCGCGGCAGGACCACCAGAGTTTTCGAGCCCCCACGGCCCTATTTTGTTTCACAGTTTTTCTTTTTCAAATAGATGTAGTATGAAAACTTTGCAAGCTCAGAATTCTTTGTTATATAAATCAGGAGCTTACAGTCAATAGCCAAATTTGCATTTGGTGGATAGAGACTGATATCTGCCTGTGTCCTACCATTATCTGCTTGCCCGAATGTCATTTTATAGTCTTCAAGCTTTATCAATATGTAGGAAACGTCTTCTGTCAGTCAAATTTCCAAATAGAATACATCCCACTGGTGAATCAATCCAGACTATTCGGGGAGGGCATACATGAAACAAAATACCGTACCACAAGGTCAATAATGGATGTTCCTATCCTTCTGTTCCAAATGAGGCGAGTTCCTGTGACGATAATGATATGTGGGTACTTGGGTTCAGCTGCTTCAACCAGTCAAAAAAGCATTTGACTCTGCGTGTGCGTCTAAACAAAGAGTCAATGTGCCTCCATCAGTTGCGCTACTAGCAAAACTGGAAGAGACATACAATAATGTGCTCTCCCATTAGATGTAGTCGATCAAGTATCCGACTATTTTCCGACCTTGAACGGGATGTGCTTGAGGGCTGTGCAGGAGGTTCAACCTAAACATAAAGGGAGTGCTACAAAATCAGCGCTTGTGGCGATGACCCCTCGTTCAAAAACCCTTTGGAATGGTAAAAATTCAATGCTAGCAAGGTTTCCCACGTTAAATGCACTAGCTCAAGAGCTGTTTGGAGTTACGGGTACTAGTACATCTGTTGAAGGGCGATGTTCTGTCAGCAAACTTGTGTGTTTCTACAAGGCGATACCTGGTTGCTGATGAAACAATGAAGCAAATCCTGATTCGTGAGTTTTACTTAAGGTCAAGGGCTTCGGTCACCAAGCATATGCATAATCAGCTCCTGGTGCCCTTTGTGTGAAGATCATTTTACTCTTCTTGTGATGTAGACATATGCCTTCATCGCTTTCGATCTGAGATCTAGATCATGATCTTGGTGAATACTAAAGGACGCTTCTCTTTGAATTTGGGAATCACATTTCAGGAAATAATCAGAATGCAGCTGTAGAAAAGCCTTGCTGCGCATCCAAGCAGCCTAGCATTACATAAAGGCAGAAAATAGAAGGACAGTGAAGGGTTTCTGTCTGCACTGGACAGCTCATGAGCTATGAAGAAAAAAAGACTGAAGAAAATACCGTCAGCACAAGCAGCCAAGCGTTTGACCAACCTTGCGAGCCAAAGGGCACAAAATCAATACCCTTCAACATCCAACTCGTATATCACTTGAAAGCTTATCGCAGTCTATACTATATACATCCGATCCACCATATTAATCCACCACATTAATCCACCACACTACTCCACCACACTACTCCATCACACTACTCCACTAGTACCATCAGAGAGGTTATATCATCATATTTCCCTCCCAGAAAGGACTCCTCCGCTTTGATATTCTGCATTTTCGCAATAGCGGCAAGTTTCTGAGAAAAAGCACTTGGGAACTTTGGATCTATGCTTATCGCGTGAACCTGAGTCACCATATCCATATTGACTTTATGCAACGTGCCTTTATCAAGCTTGCCAGACCGCACCAGTTCTGTAAAATACAGTTCCACATCCTTGGGGAAGATGTTATCTGTGACACCGTCTGTGGCAAAGAGAACGATATCGTTTTTCTCCAACTGCACCTCGTAAAGATCTCCGCTGCTTGGTTTATCGTTGAAATGTCTTCCTCCATTCTCCCTTGCGTGGCGCTCGATGTATTCTGGAATGACAGCCAGCTGGAGCGGGGCGTTGAAGTAGTGTTCCTGTTCCTTGGAAGAGTACACCAATTTATAAGAATCTTTACTCCTGCGGAAGACCCCAAACCAAGAGTCTCCCAAGTTTAAAGCTTGCATCATGCGAGACTGCGAGATTGAGCCAAAACAAATGGTGGTGGAGCCTGCTTCTACGATTTTTTCGCTCAAAATTCGATCATATGCCCTTTGCAGCAAATCTCTAACATTCGCAGAACTATCCTTCTTGAAACAGTCTTCCAGGTTTTCACACATCCCTCTACTCATTGCCGAACAGTCTACCCCGTGGTTTATCCATCCTCCTACTCCGTCAGCCACGCCAACCAGCACTTTATCTCTCATGTGGGCCATCACGTAGTTATCCTCTCCAGTGGGAGAAACAGCGGCAGACTTTTCATCCTCCTGCTGAGAGTCTTTGGGCTGATACGCAACCGATATGAGATATTTTTGTATCAGATTCGCATCGTTTGGCAAAACACTGTAGTCACCATTCACTTTGGATGAATAAGAACCGCTGAAAAGTCGCCTCCCGGAAAAGCGAGAAAACGAAGGTTGCAAAATGAGTTTGCTTCGGAAATAAAAAGCTTGTATTAGTGGAGGTGAGAGAAGTATACTAACTTCTTGAGAACATGTATGGTTGTGGGAGTTATCGATGTGCCCTTGTATTTTCAAAAATGGAGCTAAATGCCCACCCATATTAGTGAGTGAAAAGGAGTGTTGTGGTCAGGTGAAAATTATGGTTCAGTTTGGTAAACACTTCTCTTTGTGGTTAGACATCATAGTTTGAAAAAGTGTTTGTTCGAGAATGTTGATGAGGTGGATCTCTTGAAGTCAGATCCCCCAGTGGGGGAGTCTTCTTCTGAAAGTTCCACAACTTGGTGGATAAAGGGTAATGGAGATGATAGGAACGTGGTGAGTGTTTCCGTTTTATAGTGGATAATCAGTCGAAGAAGAAGGAGTCGGTGGGTTCTATTTATGATATGATGAGATGTGCGAATATGAGATGTGCGAATGATGTTGAGATGCTGTGATATAAGTGGAAGGAATCCTTCAAGGTGTTTGACCCTACTTAGGTCTCCAATTATCGTTCTTTGAACATTGGAATTTTCCTGACTCCGCTACTAGAAGATATAAACCTCTTTTTAGTGGGAAATGATAGGTCCACATTATTTCCAGTCGTGAAAGACCGGTGCTCGTCTGGTGAAGCTGTTATTACTGGATCGAATCTTGCCAAAGTGTCCAACCCATTCATACACTCATCTTACTTTGAGTTGGTTCACAGAGCAAGAATACTCTCCAGCAGCTACTGTTCTTTTTATTTTCGTCGAGAAAATGTATGCGCTCCCGTATCAAACCATCGATAACCTCGTTTTTTACTTTATAGAGTTTAGAATCTTGAATGGCGCAGAAGCATTGACTGAGGAGCAGCCAAAGCAGACCCAAACTTCTCCCTCCTTGTTGATTCTTGTGTGGCACAAGACTTTTTTAGCCTTTGCCCAGACATACAAAAGAAACATCTCAGACAACCAGAAATTTTAGTGAGACAGGGACTCCACAAAAGTATAGGACCAGAAATAAAAAGAGAGCTCCTGAAAGGAGAGCCCACAAGCAGACGTTATAACGAACGCTTTTCCACAAATAAACTAGAAAAGAGATCCTCTTCTCCGAAGTCGTGAAGAGACAAATTTCTGCAGCCCTTTTCAGGTAGTCCATCTTCACCATGTATGTGTCGATCGACTAAAGTGTTCAAGTGACTACTTGAAGAAGAGTTCCAGAAACACTGTCTAGTGTGCAACCACCTGAAGCCATGGTGATGGAAAAATAAATGTCCAATGGACAATACCACCGTGCCACTTCAAATTGTCTTGAATCGAAGCGCATCCACAGTAACCAGTCCTAACGCTGCAAGGGTGCAAAGCGCTGTAATGTCATTCACCACCATGATCTGGCTCAGACAAACAAGTGAAAAGGCTGAAAAGACCTGTCCCTCGACAGACTGTCTAAAGACACGGTCTGATCCACTGCTCACTCTCCAGGGGGATTTATCCAGCCTTCTGGAAGTACTGACCGGAGCTCATTTACTTTAGTGTCATCATCGGCACTGTTTAGTAGACGAACAAACGCTTGATCAGCCTACAACAATAAAGCCGCCTACTTCTTTCTGGCCAGACTAATTAATCATTGAGTCGGATGCTTGCCTCTCTTGAACCTAAAATCCCGCCTGATCGCCTGATCACTGAATAGAACATTCCCGGAAGATTATATTTACTATAAAAATATCTATTTTAGTCCTTCAACTGCACTTTGGATGGCCTGGCTAAAATCCAGGTTTGGATCTTCGAGATTGAAAGAGGAGCTCGATTGTGTCTTTGGTTCTTTAGAAACATTCTGCTTAGCAAACTCCGCCTTTGCCTTTTGAATAAGTGAGCTCTGCTTGTCGAATTCCGCCTTTAGATCCTTAGCCTTTCCCTCGGATCTGAGCACTTCTGTATGGTAGGCACCGTACAATATTCCGGCAGCCAGCGAAGACCATCTTAATACCTGAAATCGTTAGTGAGTGCGCTCTACTGAAACTTACGTTGAAGCTCGACATGGTTCGTTTTCTGAAATTTTTAATTGGTCTTCCGAGTTGAGTGAGGCACGACCCCAAACCCCACACGACAAAGCGTAAGAACAGAGAAGCTATTTTTTTTATGTTATTTTGTCTCTTTAAGTAATTTAGTAAAGGAGGTTTTGATTGTTTGGGTCTTGTGGTGATGGACGTCAGAATTTTAGAATTCTGGAAGGAAATACTGATTCAGGTAGACACAATCCGCGATGGTGAGTTATAATGATCACTGTGTATTTTTTTTAGCAGTCTGATAAGTGATCTCTCAACAAATTGTAGACAGTCATTATACCCGGGCAGAATGATGTTCCTATATGACAGCATTTCCACGTCAGGTGCTACAAAACGTCTGCAGTCAATGAACAAAAGTAACCACCAGTCAAGCAGTCATTATTCAGCCTTCTTTGGGGAGATGTATAGACTGTTCATTGAGCGTCTATTTCATTGATTGGCATCTAAAATTGGCAAATCATGAGTCGCCTTTCCTATCTGGGAGGGTCGATGAGAGCTTCAGAAAACATTCTGACATATAACGTGGCCACCATTGGGAAGATGCTCGATAACGCATGATGAGCAATACGATGATTGCTGGACTGTTTTAAAGATGTAGTATCTAAACTGCAGTTGGAGAAACAATCATCCTGAAAAACAAGGCAATATCAGCATCTCAAGAGTTCAACTCTTTATTGCAGCTCCGCACCGCCATTTGATTCACTCCCGTTAACTCAAAACCCCTCATCACCTAATGCTGTAGTCAACCGTTCAATCTCACCCTCCAGATCACTTTTGCTCACCTCAAGACTCTTCATATCATCAAACTTTCGACCCCTCTTGCTCTTCTCAATCATATCGTCTAGAAGAAAGCTCTGTTCCCGCAACACCATTAGCGTCTCCCTCATCTCGCGCACTTCCTTTTTCGACTTCTTCAATGGCTCAGACGGACTCGCCATCCTGGGAACACTCTTTAGGGAAACCATATTTTCTTGAAGAAAGGTAAGGGCGATTTGGTGAATGGATTTCATCACCTTCAATTCGTCTTTTGACCCAGCAAAAGACTGGTTAAGTGCGTCAATTCGTTTGGTGAGCTTATCCAACTTTGAGAAATACCCCATCAGCCTTTTGCGTCCCATGGCTGCCTTCTCAATATCCTGCGGAGTAGACTGGAGGTTGCTCATAGTCTTTTTGAACTCGGGCAGAAAAGAGTTTATCTTCTTTTGCAACTGCACCATTTGCTCGTCGATTCTCAACGTCTCACTAGGCTCAGAACACACGTCCTTCTCGAAAAGACGCTTGTTGTACAGCAGATGCTTGCATGAATAACATATTCGCAGTGCCCCCTCGGCAGAACACTCCTTCCCCAAAAAGCCTGACAGCATGCTTATGGGAACTTCCATCGAGCACCCGTCTCCACAAAAGACATCCCCACACAGTCTGCAGTGATGCTTTCTTTCCAGCTGGAGCTTCTTCGGGGAAAAGCCAAACGGCGTCTTGCAGCGAGGGCAGAAGTCAACTTCATGGTCGGACCGCCACAAAACCACCGACTGCTGAAAGCTTTTCATGGGAATACGCTTGGGATCTTGGAAATAAAGTATAAACTTGTCTAAACGGTTCTCCACTTTTGCAGCTTCCAGTTGTTTGGCCTCCAGTTTAAGTGACCTGTGATTTTCAAACTCTTGACTAAGATCTCTCGTTCTCGCTTGAGGAATCGCCAGCTCAGGCTTGTTGAGATAGCATTTCCTGCAGCAGCGAGCCCAGGACCCACTACGCGGATTGTACTGCAACTCGGAATCAAGTTTCACATCGTAAAGAGTGTGCATGTTGCAAAACAACAAGCCGCATTTTCGGCAATTCACAACGCCATTTTTTATACCCAGTCTTCGTCTGCACTTGTCGTGGTTACACTTATCGTCTCCGCGAGGCTTTTGCCAGTGTTTCCGCGGAATCGGGGTAGGATTCGGGGGAGAAGTACCTGTAGAATCATGCAGGGTAAATCTGTTACCGTCCAAAAGATCCAAGTTAACTATCTTTCTACTCTGAGACCGATTAATCTGACTCTTGAGCCATCCACGAGCATCATCCTGTTCGTTTTCTATGGGATTCTGCGAAAAGTGAGAATCGTCCAAATGTCGATTCAACTGTTCCAGGGTAAGCATGGCTTCATTGCAGACAGGACACTCAAACGGATTCTGCCGTTGAGGAGTGGGAGAAACAACATCAACCTTGCCTAAAACTCGCCGTTTCGCAGGATCCATTTCTGATCATTATCAATTAGGCCGCGCACGACCTAGACTTGTTGAGGAAGTTTCCACAGGTGGTAAAAGTCCACCAATAGTCCGTTCAAGTTACCCTCTCCCTGGATGGGTAGTCTGAGGAGGGTCCTCAAATTGTAGCCTGAGTCGTCTTTTGTTTTTATGAACCAGAAATCCAGCCAGTTCTGCTTAACACCGTAGTCCGTTTCCAGTCTTGAAGAAGTCCCCCTGGCAACATCTCTGGACGTCAGGATGAACTGATCTATGCCTAGCGATCTAGTGAATTGCGATCCCAGCAGAAATGACAAGAATCCGCGCTCGCGCGTGCGGCTCGGTTCCGACATTGACGCAGACGTATCCACCACGTCAGACGGCACAGAGGAGTACACACTATGTGGATCTGAGTGAATATGCTTCTTATGGATAACACTTGCCTCGTATGTGGTCAGCCCCTTGGAGATCTGGAATGCTTGCACAAAGTTCAAGACAGACAGCCACACGTATTGTAAACATGTCCAGAAGGTGAGTCCAAACAGAAAGCCAGACTTGTTGAGAGCACCGCACAGAGAGCCAGCGAAAATGAGACAATTGTCGGCTTTCTCCGGGCTGTTGTAGAAGGACCACACTAGCCAAAGAAATACAGAGATGGTCCACTGGAGAGAGAAGGAAAAAGTAACAAAAAGCTTGTGGTTTCGCACGCCAACGTCGTTGTACAGCCAAGGACAAAAGTGGTCAAACTTGGCTATGCATGCATCCTGGGCTGCAGAATACTTTGCTCGAAGCGGTTTTCTGATCATTGTGTGAATGCAGAAATGACGAGAGTCATACTTGTTCTCTTTGAGCAGTTCCCCTATATCTCTCTGGATGTCCTCCTTCTTCGTGTTGTGCGGAATGCAACCCGAGTTCATCAGCATGGCTTTGAAGAAGGAGGCCACCACCACTGTGGTTAGTATGAGGAAGGCAAAGTTTGCGAAGAAATTTCTCTCAAACGTCTGAGGAAGGATCTCAAACAGCCAGCACGCAATGATCCAGAAAGCTGTAGACGAGAAAACTCCCGCCAAAAACGGCGTCTTGAGAATGGGGTTACTTAAATGCATGTACATCGGGATCAACACCATCGCTAGCAAAACTTGCTGCAGGGCCATGATTATCACTATAGCCGCCCCTTTAGCGGCCAGATGCATGTCTGACGACAGCGTGCTCAACACGAGAGGAAGGGTGACGTATGGGGTGAGAAAAGTGGCAATTTTTGCCTGAGTCTCTGTGAAAAAATGTTCTTTAAACTTGCCGGAGGGACTTAGATTGTTCTCCTTCAAAGCTTCCTGGAACCTGTCCCTGCAGTTCATATCATCAGCAATCATAAAGCAGTCTTTCCCGTCATTGGTTTTCAAACCGGGCAGACCTCCGTGTTTGAGAAGCTGTGACATAACAGGAACGGTGCCCTTCATCAGCGACCAGTGCAGAGGCGTGAATCCCTGGTCGTCGACTTTATTCACGTTGGCGTGGCTCTTCAAAAGAACTTCTACACTCAATGAGTCACCCTGGTAGGCAGCCCAGTGTAAACTTGTTCTACGACTGGGATCTAAACTATCTATAGCCACATCGGCGTAAGCCATCATGTAAGCAACCAGCAGTACATTCGACGAGTGAACAGCCAGATGCAGCGAGTTGTAGCCTTGACCATCTGTAAGACTGGGATCGGCCTGGCATTCTCTAACGAGAAAATCTACAATGTAAACCAATCCGAATCTTGCAGCCCACTGCAAAGGGGTAGCATTCAGCTCACCGCCTCGAGCGTCAATCTCCGCTCCCTGCGATGCCAGATACCTTACCGTATTCAGCTTGTTGTTTATGCAAGCCCAGTGCAGCCCCGTCACGCCGTCAGGGGAAGTGGTTTTGGAAGTTGCCTTTCCTGATTCAATTAGAGATTTTACAGTCTCTAAATCTCCATGCTGACAGGCCTCCATGTACTGAGACTCTTCTCCCATGTCTTGCTCCTTAACAGCAAGCATACTGTGCAGTGAGGAGTTGTCTTCACTGTAGTTCATCTCGTTGTCCATTTTGAGTGCAAAGTGTGAGGCGAAGTAGTTTGTCTAAGGGAATTATATTATGGGGAGACTGTTTAAAAAAATGTACTCAAAAGGAAGACATTCGGGAAAGGAGGTAGGTGGTTTAGTACTGGAGGGTGGCTCTTTGTGAGAGCCTATATCAGTGAATTGTTTTTAGTTTTATTGATTGCATCAGATCTATCGGTATTACAGCCTGCTGGTAACCTCTGTGGGCTGAGCTGAGTAACCCCTTTGACTTTGAAGTTGATATTTTTTCCATAAGAGGACTGTTTCATCCTGGAACCGATGTCAGCCAGAGAGTTCTTCACCATACATGGAAACAACGTCTCCACAGTGTAGCCCTTTCTCTGAACTATCAAGCCGAAAGTCTTCATCCACCCTAACCAGAAAGCACATTACGCTATCCTACGCTTATATCCCCATACTCGCACCACCCGTGAACAGGCAGACAGCTGATATACTTGCACCACGAGCAAGACTGAGGCGCCTCGCCTAGTTTGTCGTACAAGTTTTTCAGCAGCAGGGAATAGAAAAGAATCGACAGCACAAGAAACAAAAGCCTCACCAGACACCAGCCTGCAAAAGCTGGTCTCTTCCTCTTTGTCATAAAGGTATCAAAATGAGGCATACTCAAGTAGGTGTCCTTGGAGAAGCGCTCCTTCTCATAGATGTACTCATCCTGGTACACAAACTTTGGGTCGTTTAAAATGGCCACTCCAAGACCTAGTCCCATTGCGAACCCTCCCAAGTGGGCGAAATTATCTATCCCCGGTAAAAGACCCAAAACGAGCGTTATGATAATTTCCAGAACACTAATACCCAGAACAAGACCATACCCTCCTCTGATCCTTGAGCTGGAAAGCCCCCAGTAGTGATTGGCATTTTGATTGAGAATCAAAAGAGCCAAGTTGATGGCGATAGCTCCAAACAGTGCTCCAGAAGCCCCAGAAGACGCCAATCCCGCCTGAGAGAAATTCGCACCCAGTATGTTGCCTGCTATGCCAGCAGCCAAGTATATGAATGCGTATCTGAAGAACCCAATATGCAGCTCCATCCTGGCTCCCAGAGTGAGCTGCAGAATCATATTGGAGATGATATGGATAAACCCAGCGTGTAAGAAGATTGGGGTTATCAGTCTCCACCACTGATTTGGAGTAGTGCCTCCTTCCATTCCTAGTCCACAGAGCTCAGCCAGTGAGCATACGTTGGTATCGAGGGCTGTGGAGTTGGCACAGGGGAAGAGTATAGTTGGGTCGCTGAACTCATCAAATGGCACCATACATGGTAAATAACGGGCTCCACTGTTGATCTGAATATACGAAGACGGGCCAAGCATCGGATTGAAAATGGGCTGAGTCTGAAATGCCGAACCGGTGTACACTCTCATCTTGACCAACTCATATATGAACACAGCCACTTGTATTATCGTAACGAGGATGGAGAAATAAGCTAAGCGGCGTCCAAATACTTTCTTTCGGAAAATGGAGGGCCTTTTCTGCTGTTTCCTGGCAATAGATCGAGTTGACTCTTCATTTGTGCCAAGTAAAACCGCCTGGTCGTTTCCTATGAATGAGCCGTTGGACCATTTGTCGAAATTCTGCTCCTTACTTATCGAATGGTTCGAAGTATTCATCTCAAACCATCGATGAGGCGGCTGTAATGTGTTTTGGGACATGATAATTTAAAAACGCGCTCCGCCTACATGCAGGGGTAAACTTTATTTCCAGATCGCGAAATAAAAATAAAAGAAAAAAAATATGAATATAGTATTCTGAGAATACCGGGGCGAGCGGGGAATCGAACCCCGGACCTCCTGCACCCGAAGCAAGAATCATACCTCTAGACCACACGCCCAGAGTTAGGCTCGATTGCGAAAATAATCATGAAGTACGTAGCACTTCACCGGATCGTCTCATCTTTTGACCTCCTGCACCCGAAGCAAGAATCATACCTCTAGACCACACGCCCAGAGTTAGGCTCGATTGCGAAAATAATCATCAAGTACGTAGCACTTCACCGGATCGTCTCATCTTTTGGGCGCACATTTCAAAGGAGGAACCAGCAAGGATATTGAACTTGAAGCTTGTGGCAAATGGATCGGCTTAAAGAGTTTCAGTACTCATAAGATATAATCGTCTTCTCTCAAATGCCTTATTTGCGAGAACCAAACGACGATACGGGAGAGAGGCTCCCCAGCCTCTCACTGTTGCGCAATGGTCACTGTGGATTTCACACAGGGAGCATTACGTCCCGGATACGCGTTTGAAAAGGTTCTTGAGAGAAGCATAACTAGAAGAC
>JAKTTA010000009.1:27001-69618 GCA_030580415.1 Citeromyces nyonsensis
TCACTAAAACCCCCCGTTGGGGTTGAGTATCGTTGGCATCGAAGTCGTGGCTCGACCAAAGTTGAAATGTGTGAAGGTCGGATTCGAACCTGAGAACATGAACGGCCAATTGGCGATGAGGGCCGCTCAAGGTCTCCCGCTGAGCCACAAGGCGGAAGACCTTGCGAAAATAATCATCAAGTACGTAGCACTTCACCGGATCGTCTCATCTTTTGGGCGCACATTTCAAAGGAGGAACCAGCAAGGATATTGAACTTGAAGCTTGTGGCAAATGGATCGGCTTAAAGAGTTTCAATACTCATAAGATATAATCGTCTTCTCTCAAATGCCTTATTTGCGAGAACCAAACGACGATACGGGAGAGAGGCTCCCCAGCCTCTCACTGTTGCGCAATGGTCACTGTGGATTTCACACAGGGAGCATTACGTCCCGGATACGCGTTTGAAAAGGTTCTTGAGAGAAGCATAACTAGAAGACAACTGATTCTGAAAAAGATGCAAGGATGTTAAACGGATGATGAGCTAAACAAACCACGATGCAAGCTTTGCGCAAAATGGCGCTTTTTATTGCGGGTGATATTTTTACAGATGTGTAAGTATCACTTTTTAGTCGCCCATGTGATGTATTGAAGTGAGTTATATATGTGTTTATATAATGGAACTTGTATGTGAAAAAAAAAAAAGATTAAGTGCGTCATCAAGGGGAAACGGAAAAGATGGACTTTGATTTTCGTAAGAGTTTTTTAGGACTTTAATCTTTTATGGTTTTGTCATTACGGATCAGATTTTTTTCTTTTCTTCTCAACTTTCAATCATACATTAGATAAAGAAAGAAAAAAACATTCTTATCGCACAATATGCATAGACAAAGAGGAAAATCATCGTAAAGAGTTATTTTCTGGTTCCCTCCCATCGAAGAAATGAAGGTAATCTCGAACCAGTATTGTGATCTCTTCATCATTGTGAGTAGCCTCGACACTGTTCAAAACCTTTTCCTTTCCCTCGAATGATCTTCGCGCTTTATCAGAAGCCAAGCCCAGCGCTTCGGTCAAGAGCACAAGACATCTAAAAACTATGCCCAGATCGTCAGCTTTTTCTTCTAGTAACTTGAAAATGAAGGTAATGAAAGATTCCGTTTCAGCCAGTAAGCGGCCTGCTTCTGGGAAGCATATGACATGACAGAAAAAGTTGAGAACACCTATCAGTGTTTGTGGGTCATCTGAAAGTAAAATCGAAACAATCTGGTCAAAAGCCACCTTACTTTTAGGATTCTCATGCCAATTGAAAAACATGCCAACGAAAACAACATTGTTAGCAGAGATGTTGCCCAGAAGCCCACAAGCCTCTCTTCGAAGCCATTCAGAACAGTCGTCATGTATGATTTGGAGAATAGGAGTCTTCAGCATGTTTGATATCAGTGCGTTGACATTTGCATCTTCTAAAGATGCCAGATTCGTGAGGGAATGAAGTGCTTCAAAGAGGTCTTTCCAGGTGATGTCAGTATCACCAAAAATCAATGGTTTCGCCTCATGTTCATAAACAAGCGAACAATAATCCTGCACAATCTCACAGAGAAATACGACTGATGTTATCGGGTTGGTCTTTATGAAGATCAAGCGCGGGTCTCTGTAGAACAGCAGTTTTGCAAGAGTATGTACAGCAACGAAACGTAGCTGAGGATCCTCGAACGGCTTCAGAACTTCAATCCTCCATCTGTCACTGTAATCAAGGTGGCCTTGGGCACCAGCTCTCAAGAAGGTTAGCAATATATTTACACCCCCCTGTTTGATCACTTCCACTCTAGCGTCCTTATCATAAGATAGGTTGAAAAGCAGTCTAATAGACTGGGATTCGCAGCCTTTACTCATGTTCTGAGTAAAGGTTTCCACAACTTTGAGATCGAGCAGTTTGTTAGAAAATTTGACAATCTCTTCAAGACTATCGCCCTCTTTGGAATTTACAGCTTTTTCCAGGTCAGACCGCTTTGCAAAAACCTGAGAAACGTTTGTCAAGATGGTCAAAACACCATATCTCATACTCTGGTCAGAGCACGTTCTCAGGAAGTTCACGCACCGTTCTATAAAGTCGGGTGCGTTCCGAAGGTGTTTCTTCACCTCCAGTTTCAGTGTTAAGTACGCAAGGGTCTCAATAGAGTCACTGGTCAACTCGGCAGAATTTGCAGTCAGAAGCGAGAACAGGTTGACGTACGGGTACTTTTCCTGGAACGATCTGATATCGATCATGTTCCACAGCTTTGCCAGAACGAGAGACGATATCTGAGGGTGGATTTTTGTCTGTCTCGCAATGAAATCAAGATACTTTTCTGCTATAAACTTTCTGTTTTGCTCGCGAACCGATGCTTCGGAAAACAGGCTTAAAATAGCTTCTGCATTTGTACCTCGACTGATACTACGGGCCACTGCAGTACTAAAAGACTCTGACAAAAGAATTTTCGACATGGAGTCAATCATAGTGTAGTGGACTTTTGTCATGGTGACAAAGGCAGTCCGGTCAGACTCTTGCAAAAGGAGATCGTCCACAAACTCCTCAACAGCATGTTCCACAACATCGGTTTTCAGCTTCAACAGTGCCAGTAGCGACTCAGACCCATACGTCTGGTCATGAAGAAGAGATGCCAACAAAGTGGCAAGCGAGTCGACATTGTCGAAGCAGGATATAATTACGCGTAAGCACCAATGCTTCCTGTCTGCGGAGCCATTCTTCAGCATGACTTTGAATACACTACTGATCTGGTCCCGCAAGGAAGACATCGCATACAGTTTCTCTCCAGTCTTTAAGTCATTGCAAGCGACTTTTCCAATTAGTATCCCGAGAAAATCACAGTGAGTCTGGCAAAAGTCGATGATTTCTCTTTGGCAAACTGGGTCATCCAGATCTAGGATGCTCAGATCCTCTCCTCCCTGGTGGATTCGCTTAAGTGAGTCCCTGAAACTGGTACTGAGATCAAGACTTTCAAGCTTCTCAGGGAGGCCCATTACAAAAAGTCGTGTACCCGCAAAAGGCCCCCGCGAGATGTGGGTGGTGTAAGGATACCCTATGACTTTCCAGACAGCTTTATTTATACTCTTTGCATGGTTTTGCAGTCGGTGTAATCTACGAAATAAATGTCACTTCTAGTGACTCGAACTCTTCCAAAGAGCATCACCTCACGTAAAAGAAAAGAAGCGACATCCGACTTCTTTTCATATCATATCATTCATTACAGCCCCGAAAATCCACTACATCTCTTAATGAGGACACCATCCCAATAACAAACAACCCCCTCACCTCCTCTTTTTATCCTTGCGCTTTCTGGTAGGATCATTCGGTTCAGCACGACAGTCTGGACAGTACCATGTGCCTTGCGGAGGTCGCGTTAGACCAACACACGCATAATGAAACCACTCAAACCTGCAGTCCGAGTTATCACATCCAATCATTTCGCCATGCGAAACGTTCTGACAGAAACAGTATAGCTCGTCTTCATCTTTATTTTGATCCGTGACACTCTGCAAGTCAAAATCGGGTTTTGGCGAGCCACGACGAGAGTTGTAACCCAAAAATGAATCGTCAGTAAGCTCCTCAGTACGCTGACGTTTGAGGCTGCGTCCAGACAAAACCCCGTGTCTTGAACGGCTCGCCCTCGAACTCCTTGGCCTTACAGACTCTTCCACTTCCATAGAATCCTCCTGGTCTCCCATTTCCGAGGGAGCCAGTAATCCGTCAGCTTCCAACGTTTCAAAGTCATTTTCCAAACGCTTCAAATGCTTCGTTATCGAATACAGTGCCGTATTGGCCAACAGACATTTTTCCTCTTGCAGTTTTGACGATTTCTCAAAATCCTTACTCATTCCAGCATAAAGAGCTTCCTCTTTAGGATTTTTCACCAAGGAACCGTTCAGTTTTATAAATCGGTGTATCTGAGAATCTCGAGACGATAATCTTTCGTTTGTCTCGTACCACGCCATATCCTTCTCCTGCATCTCCTTCATAAGGTACGCAATCTCAGCAGGCAAGTTTGATACTGTTTGTTAGAATGACAGAGAGTCTTTACTTACAGTCATGTGTATATTGATCGAGTACTGTAGCCGCATCCATTTTTCGTGGGTTTTGTTTCGCACTCAAAAGTTTACAATCAAGTTCCGTCGATCTGTCGAATTTCCATTTAATGGCTTTCTTTTGGTCTTGTAAATTTTTGGAATTCTTTTAGCGGATTTAGTCTTCTGTTTGTTAGATTATTTCTGTTGTAAGGACGTTGCGAGCTTTGTTGCATCTGCCTCTACCTGTGTCTTAATATGCACTATGGTGTAGAACCACCTAGATCTTGTGATTCTACTCTGTGATCCTTCTTGGAAAAAGATAAACCAGTCCGAAACTTTGTGGGCTGATCTGAAGATAGTTGAAAGTCATCAGGTGATATTTAGCTCGTTCCCTGATTTGAAGATGCAGACTTCTTTATAACCCTGGCTTTCCAACGGCATAGCTAGGAGAGATCACGTCACGCGGTGGGCCGTCGTGCGATAACACCTCACATGTGAGATGTCTATCTTTCTAAGTTGCTCACTTTTGTAGCATTGACGGACAGCACATGCCAGAAATTCGTCATAAGGGGCAACATCAGGCTGAGCATCTACTCAATATCTCTGTAAACTCTTTCCTCTTTTAGCTGCCTAGTTGGGTCTTTTGTTCGAATTTGTGTTTTCCATTCAAGAGATAATCTTTGCAAGGCTTGATGTCAGCTAACGGCTACAGCAGTCTTGGCCGCAAGGTCTCAAGTCCAGGTGATTGGGTGCAGTGAAGGAGACGACTTTCGATTTTGCGTTTCATCAGATATTAGCCATGATGAAACTTTCCAGCACATTTGATGCCTCCACACTAATATCTCTAAACGATGACGAAACTCTCGGGAAATTCTGCACTCTGTCAGAAATTGACACCCAAACCTGTTTTATTAAGCAGCTTCTGGTGATTTGTGAAAGTGTCCGATTAATTGGCTATTGTAGAACACTATTGTAGTGCGTAGCTCTCCAAAGGTATTCTGTAAATCTCAGTATTAATGCAGAAAGGCCCTGGTAGTACCTGGCAAGCAGAAAATTGCTTCAAATGTTGGGTGGTGACTGACCTCGTAATTGCAAAACTTTCGCAGATGAATAAAAGTCGAAAAATGTCTGGGCCCGGTGAATTCGCTCCGTTGACGAGTCCTGAAGAGTCCTGCGTTTGAAAACCACCCGCCTCCCTTAGCGGCCACGGGTGGAATAGGTGGACTGTTCTGTGAGAGACTCGAAGCGTACTGCGAAATGCATCCTGTAGAATGTTCTCTATGCCATCTTTTTTCACACGAAGATGCATATGCTTTACACAACAGTTTGAATTGGTGGATCCTCAAGGTGGACTTATGCGAAAGGGGGCGAGCGTGCGTGATGGGTTGGACTAAGCATCAGCGGAAAATTTCTTCTGTAATAAATGATTTGCGGGAGTTTCTGCCCCTCAGAAAAGCAGTCGATGATGGAATGGTTGAGATTGCAGGGAAAATTAGATTTCCCCTGACGAAATCCAGTGATCCTTTCAGTTTTTCTGTCAAATGATGGGCTCCACAACTTTTCTGTCGAAATCTAGCTCCAGAAGCGAACTATGGTCACGACTCACTAGCAGGCTCGAGCTGCTTCATTGCGTTGTCATGAAAGAGCGAAGACTTGCAGCCACATTGGCGGGGGTATTCTCTCTGGAGGGATTGTCATCCGTCATCGCATATCTTAGAGGGCAAACCGCTCAACACCTTCTGTTGTCTTCGTTTGTGACAGTAAAATTCAGATCCTCAATGATCACTTGTAATTAAACCCAGTGAATACAACCCATCATCTCTGCCACGTTTTAACCATCCTGTACATAGAGAGCGAGACTGTCGAGCGAAGCCAACATAGGACTGCTACAACATGACTTGACAAAAATACTGTCCAGACATCATCTCGTTCCGGAACAGGAGCCCTGTTCTGAAGTTTCCACTCTTCTACTTATTGTGTCGACGCAGAAACTGATAAAGCTTTAGGCTAGTCTATGGTGAAACCAGCAGAGAGGCAGACTGAGCCATTTTGCTAAACACTTATCAGATCGGTAGGCCACATAATAGTTTTGCGGCGAGCAACTTCGAGTTCCTCACTTGTTGTCGCGTTTTCCATCCCTCGCCCCAAGTTTCTCAATTAGGGAATGGGTGATGTGCTGTCAGGAACCAGATCAAATGAGTAATATGTCAGATGGTTTGGCTGAAGGGAGAGAAAATGACCTTTTTTATACCAAAAGCACTATTTTATAGTCTCGTACCCTTCTTTTCATGAGGTTTTTTTATTCACTGTAGGGGCATCTAGAAGATCTGGTTACTGAAGGGAGAGTTCAGTCATATTCGCTTCTTCAGAAAGCGTGAGTTTTGTCGTTTAAAGAATATTCACTTTGTTTGGATGAATCGAATCAAAGAGAGATTCAAACAGGGATATCGAATTCCCAGACGAAACGAGCAGTTTTGTGTTGACGTGCATTTCAAGCAGTTCGAACTTCTCTCCTTTTTTTTCGAAACAAACTATCAGAAAATAGGACGCACTTGTTGTGCAGTTTTGAAGGTAGAGATTGAACTTGCAGGTGAGTCCCCCATTCGAAGTGATAGGATGTTTCTCCTGTAGAGGTCGTGTCAAAGTCTACTCCGCCTAGAAGTGAGGATGAAAGAGGATAACTTAAACATCAAGGTAGTTCTATGAAAGATTCTCTTTTGGATAGGTTAGTGTTAGTAATTAACAGTTCCGAGAGACATTCGATCTGATATGTGCCTAAAGCCTAGAGCACAAAGGCAATTGCGTCAAAGGGTATTTTTTGTCGATAAAATGGTTGTTGATATGGTCAGTGATGTCTAGCTTTTGCCACTCGAGGGGACTACTTTCACTGCTATTGTCGGTTTTTGTCTTGAGAGACATCTAAAAAGTTTACAACTGCATCTTTAACTTACTTGGAATCATCTGCTAGATGAATGTGTTCTCTCAAGCAACAACTTCTTTGAAGAGGTTGTTTCCATGTTAGTAAGTTCAAAAAGACTACGCACAAAAAATCCCCAGCTGGAGGATGAGAAATGTAATCCACACCGATTAAACGAAAAGTGGAGAACATGCGATAAAGCCTTAGTCAAGGTCACCGGTGGCCAGGCGATTTCCTCTTAATAAGGCATAAGAAAAAGATTTACAAAGTGTGCTCGATCGATCGAAGAAAGGCAAAACCCTGAGAGTTAGTATGAAAAGGCGACCGCGACAAGCAACAGGCCCAAACTTAATATCGACTAGAGTGTTTGAAGATATTATATGCCAGCAGATTCACAAACCTTTGACGTCTTTTTCGAGTAGCTCACGAGATTTTACAAGGTAACCGCGACGCCATAAGGTAGGCCCTTCAGTCTTAAAACAGGACCGACCAGACAAGATACTGGCAACTTGTAATAACGTTCTTTGTCGAATCCAAAGAACGGGTGTGTACCAGATCTGAAAACTTTCAGTGTCTTCATATTCCCCCAAATGACCCGCTAGTTTTGCCATCTGAAATATATCGCATCAGCTAACTCTCTTAGAATAATAAATGATCATTAAACCATATGCCCCCAGAACCCAAAATTTTACGTTCAGTGTCAAGTTGACAAAGAACGGCCGTGCACCAGAATCTAAAGAGTCAAAACTCAACCCATGAGGTATTAGCTCGAGGAATCACCCAAGAGTTTTCGGTGTTTGCTTGACGTAAGATCAGCATCGAATGTAGCCATCAGTTTTCCAGGAATTAACACTCACAACGCGCAAAATAAGAGCTTCAAGTGTTTGCCCTCGCAAGATCAAGATCAAGATCAAGTGAGGCTAGGATGTTTTCCGGAAAAAACAGTCACAATGCTCAAGGATTTAATCAAGAGCTTCAAGTGTTTGCCGTCATAAGATGAGCATCAAACACAAAGTGAACACCTCTTGAACTTTTCAGATTGGCGTCGATTCACTCAGGTAGATAGCCATGAGTGAGTTAGAATTGTTCGCCTAATCGATGACTCAGAAAATACTATGATAATTCTGAAACAAATCTTGCAAGTTTTCCGTCGATTCCATACCTTTTCATACACCCCCAGAACCCACATATATTTGCTACTGTATCGACTCGTGGGATTAAACGAGAGTTACAAGTGAAAGCTGATCACGAGATTGGCTACTCAGGGCGCTAGAAACCGAGAGTTTCGCGTGTTTATCACAATATCGCGTACCTCCACTCTAAGAGCCACCTAGAGTGAAGTTGTATATTGGCTAATCAAGGTTTAAGCCGAGAGTTTCAAGTGTTTGCCATTACAAAAATAGCATCGAACCTTTATACTAGTGCCACCTAGGATAAAAGTCACCATCTGATTGTAGAAACGGTGGACTCCGTGAATACAACGATGACCATACACTACAGCATTAGAGGAGGTACAAGATTTACTTGCCGTAACACAACTCAGCGGTTAGGGGTAAAACACAAAAGCGTATTTTGGTTGATGCACTACTGGTGCAAGGATGTTTTGAATAGCTTGTATAAGACCCATAAAGCATATTTACATGTATATACTCATGATGTGCTTTGACTTTAATGATTGTCTGAAACTATAAACCATTCTGCAGTCAGGCAGAGACTGCGAAAATAAAATGCTCAATAATGAAGAAGCTCTTTATGTCTGTTGGATTCACCTCCCGTACTTGAGGAACCCGCATCCACTTGAATGCGTTATGCACGACTAAAATAAACTCCTTTTGAGCAAGCCCCACCACGGGAGGGAATGAAGTTTGAAAGCAACTAAGAAGCCTCCAGAATCTTAAAGGAAGACAGATGGAAGACCTGACTTTCAAAGGAAACAACACATGGATAAACCATCTACGATCCTCAATAGAGTTCTAGATCTCAAAGCACCATTGAGCAGTCAGTTTTTTAGCATTCGCGATCAACCTCACAGAGCCCGTCGCTAAAAGAAGAGCCAGCATTGTGAGGATTAAAAGACCCTTCTCAAAGTTGCTTCTCAGCATGTCAAACTTGCCCGAGGGCGAGATAGTGGTGCAGAATATGTCACCATTGACGCTGCACACCACGCTGGTGGACTCCAAGAGGGTAGGACAAGAAACCATGAAAGGCTGTCTGGACCTTAGCTGATTCTCATGGGTGATGATCCATTTGGGAGAAAAGTTAATGGCAGGTTCGTAGGGAATCATGCGAAACTCTTTGGCAAGAATTTTAGCATCTTTCGCTAAACGGTCGAATCGACGGCTGTTTAGGACGTACTTTGGTAAAGATATTAAAGACCCATCTTCCAGAAAGCAAATGATAGTTTTGGAGGTGATGCCGTATTTGGTTTTGGACACCTGCATCCCGATGATCTTTGTTGAAATGCTAAAAGACTGATGTGACACCTGCGGAAGATAGCTCACGTTAAATGTTGACCCTCCGGCAGGCGTTTGTCGAGTGTCAGGGGTCATCGAGTCAAACAGGTCCCAAACAACCATTCTGTACCCTGAATTGGGCCCATTACTGTAGTATGAGAAAATCACAAAGTTTTCATCCACGACCGAGGCTATCTCTGGATCGGACACATCCGGTAGCCTTGAAGAGTGATAAACCTCTCCCGTTACCGAATTCAAAAGCGTTGCCACAAGTTCGAGCTTATGGTCGTCATAAGAAAAGACAAGAAGGAGATGGGGTTGATTGTACTTGTACAGTACCGAGTCATCTCCCAGTACAATTCCCAAAGATGCCATTTCGCCTGGGGTCTTTGAGGTGACTGAAATGATGGGATCGGGCGAATTGAACGTCCACGTGGAGTCGGCGTTGTCTCCCTCCACATGGATGCCACGAACACAATTTTCGTCGTGTTCAAAGGTGTAGAAATGTTTGGTTGATCTATGGGGCATGAAACCACCGTTTTCATTTGACGTTGTCCGAAAGTAAAGAGACCCTTCCACGATGAGAATTTCCGAGTGGCTCGGAGTACTTTCATAGTCTAGTACAGCCCCTGTGGCAGGATCCAGTGTGTATAATCCATCACCGGTTGAGGCATACATTTGGTCCGATACGAGAACTTGTTGCAGATTGGCTATAGACGATTTCCACATGAGCTGGTGGTCTCCCTTTTGAGTATGGAAGGAATAAAGAGCACTTTCTGTTGCCACGACAAGCTTTGGATCCAAGCCATAAATGTCTCTGTCTTGTGAGGTGTTCTTACTAAACAGTTTGCCAACATTGCCAATGATGCGGGAAATCCATGCGTGGAGGAAATTTCTTCCAGTCTCGATTTCAACCTCTTCCTGAAACTGTTTGGGGGGCTCCTGGGGCACGATAGAGACGCAATTTGGATGATTCAAAGCCTCGTCTCTTTGCCATTGCAGTTTTCCATTGACATAGTAGCTGATAACGCCATCAGATTCGGTGAGTAGCACCTCTTGACCGAAAAACAACACATTCTCACTTGTTTCCTGAATAGGCTCAAGGAGAGGACTGAGTACAAATGATGTCTTAGGCGTTGAAACTAGAATGTTCTCTTTGTACTCAACATCCAAAACCTGCGCAAACTGTTTTGTATGGGAATCCTTGGTGACAAAAGTGGAGCCAAACTCGATGAATGAGTGGGTTCCCAGTTTCTTCTCGTCACTCGTACTGGATACATAATCCATGCTCATCATGTCGTATACTGAGCGGTCTTTGAACAAAATGAGAGAACCACTTACATGGGAGATTTCTGAAAATGGCACTTTGATATATTTGGAGCCAACAGCGATTCCTTTATCCACTTCTTCAAGAACAAGTACTTCCCCATCAACGTGGCTGATTAAACAACCGCCCTTTAACGGACGTATTTTTTCCGTGGAAAGATCTTCAGTAAATTCAATCACTTTGTTTTCATTTACGAGAACTAACTTAGACTCAGTGGCGACCAGCTGTTCTGCAGAAAAGCCTAAATCCTTCACCAAAGAACCATTAGAATTCCAGACCTGAACAGTTTCCTGACCCGACACAACAACACGGTCTTTCCACTGCAATATACTCTTAACATTGGGCATCTCCGCTCTCCATTCCACCGAGCCCTCAGATGACAACTTCCAAAGAAGACCTTCGCTGAGTCCCACTAGACCATTTAGAGAAATGATTTGACCCTTGAGAGGAACGCCAACGTACTGCTGTACCCAGTCAATAACGAAAGCCTCATCATCGTATACTGCAAAGCATTGCGTGAGAAATACGAGAAGAGAGATCCAGAGTGTGTTCTTCATGGTGTAAGGGTTTCCCCGAGGTTGTTATATAGAGAGATACAATTTTCTTTTTTCACGTCAAAGTACCTCTTATTTCTAACAAAATTGCATGAGAAGGTGGAGGAGAAGACGTAGGTCGGGAGTCTCGATTATTTCTAGATAGTATGTTCTGAGAGAAAATTATGGATAATGCAGAGGGGCAATGAATTAGTATGCATTCAGGAAAACTTAAACATCAACCTCACTATATACTATATATCCATCTCACGTGCCTCATTGGATTCATGTGCCTCATCGGATTGAAGCTCCAGCTGCTCCAAAATATTATCCCTGTAAACTCCCGTCATCGGTATATACCTGATCTGCTCGAAAATGCTCAATTTCAGCTCTTCCCAAGGATTGTAAATGCGATCAGCTGTCTCTGGATCTATATCGTCTGGGTTGTGGATCTTGGGATCAATTTTTATCAGTGGTTTGAACTTTATAAGACCGTCTGGAGATGTTTCGGTGTTTCTCTTGCCTTCAAGACCTTTTATCAGGTTGACAAAATTTTCTTTCCTGTTCTTAACAAGAGTGTCGTACTGTGTGAGCAGAATATCATTGAGAACCTTGAAATCATGCATCCCACCCAGAGAGTCTCTCTTGGCTTCGAAAATTTCAGCCTGTTCCTCTGTCTTTTCCACCCAATTGTCAAGTTTATCTAACCACTGCTGATGAGACATTGGCTTAAAATCCAAAGGACCAAACCAAAGAGAAATTTTTTGGCCCTTTTGTAAAGCCACCACTCTTGCCACAAGTGCTTCGTCGAACCACGGATCGTAGGGCAAGATGAGCCTAGAAAGTTCAAGGCCACTTTGAAATATCAAATAACCGCCAGCCAAACTGTTGACCCACATTTTTGCCGTTGTGAATCGTGGCCTTATTGCTTTTGGTATGCCGTACTGCCTCCTGGCTAGAACCCACATAAGTACACCTATGGTGAATTGTGAACCAGTGAGAAAGAAAAGTCCGGGTCTGAAATCTGATGCTGGTACAAGCGGTCCCCACATTTTGAGACCCACGCTGGGCCGGATGTGAAATTGCTCCTCTTCCTTCTGTTTTGGGTTTCCGACTGATCCAGGTACATAAACCCCCATTTCTGTGGTGTGTGGATGCAGAGGGGAAGTTTTATGGCAGGTGTTCGCTTGCAGAATCCATTGTGCCTCCAATTCAGTCCTTTGTTCTTAGGTATGAATTCTTATTAGGTTCATTCTGATGTGCTATTTATTGCTACCCACTCTCATTGAAGTTTATCATGGTTTGGCTTTTGCATGCGTAGATGAATGAACGGACTTTATACGGAACCCAGTGAGGGCGAATCTCGCTTCTGATTATAGCTCTTGGATATTCAGATCCCGTTAGGTACTCGCTGATGGTGATTAGAATCACCGTTCATGACTAAAGCGTTCGCATCGGTTTCATCCTTCTCGCAGTGAGAACCGAGAAGACAGAGTTTCTATTCAAAAACCAAATACCTACCCTGTAAACACCAGTAACTTTGAGAACCATTTAGCATTTGAGTATTATGGCGGCACGCACATTGAAGAAACTGAGGAATGAGGCTGGGCTCATGACTCTTAGGAATGTGGAGCCTTTGCCTGATGACATTTCATAATATATAAAAAAATGGTTTTGAAATCCATCTGGTCAAGCTATCAGTTCCTTTCCAAAACTTGTGAAATCTGTTTTTGAAGTACACTACGAGATGCTTTTCTCAAACACACCAATACCATGGAAGCAGATAAAAAAAAAAAAAGAAAAAAAAAAGTCCTACAAAACCTCTCATCAAAAGAAAAAAACACCAGTTTTGCCGTTCAAAATCCATTTCCAAGTCCCGTATCAAAATGCTTATATCTTCCTACACAATAAACTTATGAGAATGTTCCCCCGCATAATGTATGGATGCGCATGATGAGACTCCCCCACATTAGGCTTCTTTCCTCCAAAACTTTTCAAACTCAGCTGGTAGAAAACCTCGCCCAGGAGTCAAATGTGCTGAAAAGTGGTACTATTACTCCAAAGGAAAGTCTGGCTTTTTTGGCCAAGGCACAGATCGTTCGAGGCCAGCTGTACGAAGCTCAAAAGTTGGGACACTCTGAGGACCTAAAAAAGCTCAGAGAGACCACAAAGGAGTTTTTTCTCAGCGAAAACGTTAATTTGGATGCCAAACTACTCAAGAACTATCTTGTGACAAATCCCTCCTTTGAGGATGTCCTCTTAGCATTTGGATGCTTTGATAAAAGGAACGAGAAGCCTGCCCCCGCAAGTGTTGCGGTAATTCCGTTGCGGTTTCAGCTTTTCGAGGGAAATATTGACAACAGTTTTGAGATAGTAGATCGCACCGTAGGTAGTAAAAAGTACGCTCGGTATCAGTCCCAATTGAAGAATCGAAGGCGATTTGTGTTTTTGGGATCCACATTTGCAGGATTGGGCAGTCTAGAAGTTGTTTTAAGGATTTTTTTTCCGCTCTTTGATACTCTCAAACTTCAATTGATGTTACTGGCATACATAGGAAACATGACCTTACTTTCAACCATGTCTTTCGGCGACAAGTCGTCTCCGAAGACAACAGTTCGATTTGCCAAGGGGATCATGCCCTGGGAGTGGTTCACACGGGCTGATGAGCTCAGTTTTTGCAATAGAATATTAGAAGTAGATGCTGAGTTGTATGGAGAGAACGGATACGGGACGAGAGAATCAGTAGATCGCTTGTTTAAGAGAGGGATGACTGCAAGGGAGCCGGAGCAGGAAGTTATGATCCAGCAGTACTGGATGAGCGGCGGCGATGGGTTCTTGTGGTGTGAACCCGACCAGGACCCGGCAGAACTTGTGTGGCACAAGTTTATGGAGAGCAAAAGACTGAGGCATATCGAGGAGCAAGACTTGGTGGATAAGTTGATCGAGTGATTTCGTATGGAAAAGGAAAACCATTAAACGAAAAAAAGGATAAGGGGAGGAAAATTAGTGATTTGATATGTTTTTCCGTTCGACTGGGGATTAGTAAATGAGTCGTGATAGTCCGAGAAGCTGACAGGTAGCGAAAGTCTTCAATGGGCTATTATTTATTTGAGAATAACACCTTAAGAGAAAAGGTGACATTGTGCACTTCTGAATTATCCTTCAGGCTCATACATACCTAAAGAAAGCTGACGAGTGGTCAACAGCTTCAGTGAAGTATGCACCTCCAGAAGGTTCCAGAAGGTTCCGAAGGTTCCAGAAATGTTTGAGTGCAATATATAAACAATGTGCATATCATCGTATCAGTCATGCTAAGTGCCAGAAGACAAATTGCGCAAATTGCCAAAAGACTCCCGCAAAGAGCAGGCTACAGCTCTCTTAGGGCTTCAAGTCTTGTTATGAGACATAGGTCACACACTGCCACAGTCACGCCCCCCATGGTGATGGTGCGTTTTGCTTCGCAGGGGCCCAACTTCAAGATGAACCTGGGACAAGACAAGGAAGAACCGGCTTTGAAAAAATTTGGAGTAAATCTCACCGATATGGCCCGCGAGGGGAAACTGGATCCTGTAATCGGCAGAGACGAAGAGATCAGAAGAACCATACAGATTCTTTCAAGAAGGACTAAAAATAACCCGGCATTGATCGGAAAGGCCGGAACAGGTAAGACCGCCATCATGGAAGGGCTGGCTCATCGGATTGTGGCTGGAGAAGTTCCCGAGAGCATGAAGTCAAAGGAAGTTATATCGCTTGATCTTGGCTCGCTTATTTCCGGCGCAAAGTTCCGTGGTGACTTCGAAGAGAGACTTAAGCAGGTACTTACAGAGCTCGACAAAGCGGAGGGAAAGGTTATTTTGTTTGTTGACGAACTTCACATTCTTTTGGGGCTTGGTAAGGCTGAGGGAGCCATTGATGCTTCTAACCTTTTGAAACCTGCTCTTTCCAGGGGAAAACTCCAGATGTGTGGAGCCACTACTCTTCAAGAGTACAGAGCGATCGAGAAAGATGCCGCATTGGCCAGAAGGTTCCAGAGTGTTTTGGTTAACGAGCCGTCGGTAGAAAGTACGATATCTATTCTGCGTGGGCTCAAAGAAAAGTACGAAGTGCACCACGGGGTGCGGATCACCGACGGGGCCGTCGTGACTGCTGCTGTATATAGTAATCGGTACATTACCGATAGGTTTCTTCCCGATAAAGCGATTGATCTTGTGGATGAAGCGTCTTCTGCCTTGAGATTACAGCACGAATCCCGTCCGGACGCAATCCAGGAACTGGACCGTAACATTATGACGATTCAGATTGAGCTTGAATCTCTGCGCAAGGAGAACGACCCTCTCAGTACTGAGCGCAAGGAAAAGCTGGAAAAGGAACTGGAGGAAAAGAGCGCAGAACTCTCAAGGCTCACGGAGGTCTGGGAAAAGGAAAAGGCCGATATTGATGCTATCAAATCCAGTAAGGAGGCTTTGGAAAGGGCGAAACAGGAACTTGAAATTGCACAGAGAAGTGGTGACTTTACAAAGGCTTCCGAGCTGATGTACGCCAAAATCCCAGAACTGACCGAGTCGCTCCCCAAGGAGGGAGAGAGTGCTAATGCACTTTTGCACGACTCTGTAACTACAGACGACATTGCGCGTGTTGTTTCCAAGATGACTGGCATTCCAGTACAGTCTTTGATGCAGGGTGAAAAGGACAAGCTCATCTATATGGAGAAGGTTCTTTCCGATCGCGTGATTGGCCAGAAGGAAGCCATCACATCTATTTCCGATGCTGTACGGTTGCAAAGGGCAGGTTTAACGCCTGCCAAAAGACCCATTGCGTCGTTTATGTTTCTGGGTCCCACGGGAACGGGAAAAACAGAGCTCACAAAAGCGGTGGCTGATTTCCTGTTCAACGACGTCAATTCCATCATCAGGTTCGACATGTCGGAGTTCCAGGAACGCCACACTGTGATGCGTCTTATCGGGGCTCCCCCCTCGTATGTTGGCTTTGAGGAAGGTGGAGAGCTGACTGAGGCGGTGAGGAGAAAACCGTACTCTGTAGTTTTGTTTGATGAGTTTGAGAAAGCTCACAAGGATGTGGCCAAACTGCTACTGCAGGTGTTGGACGAAGGTTCACTGACTGACTCGCAGGGCAAAAAAATTGACTTTACAAACACCCTTATCGTTATGACGTCTAACATTGGCCAGGAGCTGCTGCTCTCGGATACTCACACCAACGACGACGGATCCATAGATGCAGAAACAAGACAGCAGGTGGTGGACCTCATGAAGATGCAGTATCCGCCAGAGTTCATCAACAGACTGGACGATGTCGTTGTATTCAATAGGCTTTCAAGAGGGTCCTTGCGGTCAATTGTGGATGTTCGCCTGGGAGAGTTGCAAGACAGGCTTGCGGATCGCCGTATCAAAGTGAACTTTTCCAACGGTGTGAAAGATTGGCTGGCGGAGAAGGGCTACGACCCTAGATATGGTGCCCGTCCACTAAACAGGCTGATTACCAAGCAGATCTTGAATCCCATGAGTGTGAGTATGATCAAGGGCGATATCAAGGATGGCTATGAGGTGGATGTGGCCGTGGAAGATGACAAGGTGAGCGTGACGGGACACGAGAGGAAGTAGTGGGATGAACTATTTGTACGTAGTGAATGTAACGATTTATATGAAGTGATATGCGACTTAGATATCCCATCGGGATGTCCTACAAGAAGGATCTCAAGATCTGCCTGCTGGAATGCATAACATAAAATAATCAATTTCAAAGCGCGTGTATCTGATCCGCTTCCAAAAGTTCACCCATATACCACTTATAAACTGTCTACCATCACTGAAGCGGAATACCAAACTAACGGGAATTTAAGCCCTGACATTCCACAGACAATACGCTCTGAAATACCAAACAGCCGAGAACAATCTTATCGTTATCCGATGGAAAGTAAACAAAGATCACTCGAAGACATTGTGGAGACAGCTGTTGAAGAGACTTTATTCACCCACCAAAAGGTACCGGGCACAACCAACTACGTTCATATTATGATGCTTGGAAATTTCCACCCAAAGTACTGTACTAGAGCCATAGGCGAGAATAGGTAGACAAAACCTTTTGCTAGGAATCCCCGATGTAGTCTCTGCCTGACAGAAAAGGAGGCATTTGACCATATATTCAATGGAAGGCAATTACATTGTTCAATAAGTCCATAATACTGGACATACTAACGGACGTCCAGGAACTAGATATCTATGACTTGTATCTCAAAGACGATCCATTACTTTCGCACGAAACGACGATATGGGGAAGTGATTCCGGTATCATATTCAAGGGGGGATTGACAAAGAACTCTATGAAGCATGCTTCTGCCTTAAAAAACCGCGCATACGTTTGAGAGGTCAAAGAAACATCCTGAAGGTAAACCTGAATTGGGGCTGTACCGAAAAGTGAACAAAAAAGGGCAAGAAGAAGACAAGAAAGAGAAGTAATCAGGTAGGGAAACCTGGAGCGGATTACCCGAGGGTTTTGGTTATGGAACAGATCTACTTCTATGACTGAGGTGACTGAAAACGCAAACAAGACATGTTGATAAACGGGAAATATATATATATATAACTCAACAACAAGATACTTCTGCAAGGTTTACGCTGTCAGTGAGGAAGATGAAGACATGACTCTCGATTAGAATACAAGTAGCACTTATGAAGTAGCCCATTGCAGGGCAACGGCTTACAATCAACAAGATCTTTTGGGAAAAAAAAAATGTCAGCAGCGCATCCGGACATTCTCACCTTTTGAAGCCTTTTACATCTTCTAGTTTTCATGTAGAGTTTGTCATGATTCATATAGTCTTTTACTTTATTCTCAAGTCATGCTCTGGTGGCGTGGATTTGCCAAAATCAACTCTTCTTGGCATTGTAAGAGCTAAGCTTTCTGCCTCAAGTAGCATCCACCATCTTGACGGATGTGGCAAAATCCTACATGACTTACTCTCATGAATGATCAAGCATTTCTGCATGAATTGGAAGAAAAGACATCCTGCAAACGAAGAAAGAGCTGTGATAACTTTGAAGAGCGCTTAATGCGTCAGTGAGAAAAGAGAGACTCTGCTGGTGCCATTCACAGTAAGATGTCTTCCATTTTAGATCACACTCTCCATCATTAGTTCCTGACGGAGATACACACAGTGCTTCTTAAGGAAAGAAAACGTCTTAATAGCATCAGAGGAAACGTAGAGTTTAGCCACGCCAAAGATAAATTAACCGTGAAAGTACATTAAA
Organism: Citeromyces nyonsensis; assembly: GCA_030580415.1. NCBI lineage: Eukaryota > Fungi > Ascomycota > Pichiomycetes > Pichiales > Pichiaceae > Citeromyces > Citeromyces nyonsensis. Next base: position 45,536 of record JAKTTA010000009.1, read on the forward strand.
TCAGCCAAGGCACAGAATCGAGAAAATGATGGAACGAGGCAGATATATCACCCGTAAAAGCACATCAAATCAGTCAGGGCCCAGTATCGGAATAATGATAGAATGAGGCACAGCCGAGAAAGATCCTGTCACAGTTCAAATACTAACTCAGTCAACAGTTTATAGATCAACCAAAGAGTCCAAGTCGCTTATTATCAGCCGCACTCATAAACCCTTGATTAATTCACCAGTAAGCAAATCCTCCCACGTGTTCACTGACCGGCAGCCACGTCCAACCTACAATCTCCAACCACTTTGCCTAACTGACTGCCAATAGAAAATCAGTTCTTCAAAAACAAAAACAAAAAAACCTCTTCACACCGTCATTCGCATGACCCAACAGCATCACCAGACCGGTAGAAAACCTCGCCAGCAGATCCTCAGAATACCCTCAATAATTTTTTTTTCCGCGGAAGCCGAAGCATCCGAAGCATCCGAGCACTGAGCTGTTCGGAATTGAGCCAGCACCTTTAAACCGTAAGGATTACGGAGATGGATCCCATTCAATACAAGCAAGTTCCACTGCTTCTGCTCCTCTCACCATACTTCTCTTGAGTTACTACACCACCGATATGCACGCATCATGCGACTTTATGCACCATCACAGGGGTATATGCACTCACCATGAGCTTCTGATACGAATCACCTCACCACGCAACTCACTCTATATAAACACAGATTTATTCCTTTTTTATCATCATCACAAGTAAAAATGGCTATTAAAATTGGAATCAACGGGTTTGGACGTATCGGACGTCTGGTATTGAGAGTGGCTCTCTCTAGGTCTGACATCGAGGTTGTCGCTGTCAACGATCCATTCATCGGCGCTGACTACGCCGCTTACATGCTGAAGTATGACTCTACCCACGGTAAGTTCGAGGGTAAGGTGTCTTCGAGCTCTGACGCTCTGACCATTGACGGTAAGAAGATCACCGTGTATGGAGAAAGGGACCCAGCCAACATCCCATGGGGAAAGGCCGGTGTGGAGTATGTGATTGACTCCACTGGTGTTTTCACCACTTTGGCAGGTGCCCAAAAGCACATTGACGCTGGTGCCAAGAAGGTTATCATCACTGCTCCTTCTGCCGACGCCCCAATGTTTGTTGTCGGTGTCAACGAGAAGGAGTACACTCCAGACTTGAAGATTGTCTCCAACGCCTCTTGCACCACCAACTGTCTGGCTCCATTGGCCAAGGTTATCAACGACAAGTTCGGTATTGAGGAAGGTCTCATGACTACCGTCCACTCTATGACCGCCACCCAAAAGACTGTCGACGGTCCATCCCACAAGGACTGGAGAGGAGGAAGAACCGCTTCCGACAACATCATCCCATCCTCCACTGGTGCTGCCAAGGCTGTCGGTAAAGTCATCCCAGCTCTGAACGGAAAGCTTACCGGTATGTCTCTGAGAGTTCCAACCGTGGATGTCTCCGTTGTGGACTTGACTGCCAAGCTGAAGACCGAAGTCACTTACGAGCAAATCTGTGCTGCCGTTAAGGAAGCTTCTGAGGGTTCCATGAAGGGAGTTCTTGGTTACACTGAAGACGCTGTTGTCTCCACTGATTTCATCTCAGACAACAGATCCTCCATCTTTGACGCAAAGGCTGGTATCCTGCTGTCTCCAAAATTCGTCAAGCTTATCTCGTGGTACGACAACGAGTACGGTTACTCCACCAGAGTGGTTGACCTGCTCCAGCACGTTGCCACTGCTTAGTTTATAAATGAATAAAGTGTTTATGTTTTTTTGAAGTTGGTTGTGCTAGCAATGCCTCCGGTCTTGTCGTTTGACGTTCTACGGCTCGTGTCTGGTTTCTTGAGTTTTATCGTCTTGACAGGCCAACTGCTTATTATGTTGTCTTTAGTTGATGGCGTCTGATACAAAGGGTCATAATGTCTGGCAGCAGCAGGTGCTCAGGCTGCACAGTGCCACCACAGAAATTATCGGCCTGGAGTGCGCAAGGTATGAAGAACCGTTTACTCCTCGTGCGATGAGGAAATGGCCTTACATATCAAGAAGGATCTTCTACTCTAGCAGTCATATTCCATGGTAGGTATACTCGAAACCAGTATCCGAGGTGGGTCTCTTTTTCTTTGCGTTACGTCGTCAAGAGACAGGCCTTACGTCTAGCACTGATGTATGTAGTCAGCTCCATCAATAAACAGTAACTTGGAATTATGTGAACACATCTCCAAGCGTATGTCAATGCATTCAGACAGAGGTCATTTAGACAGAGGTCTACCGGGATGTTGATTCACTAGAAGCTAAAGGAGACCTCTACTACTTCAGAAACCTAGTAATCAGCACCCTTACACTCAGCTGCTAGCTTGTTGTCCACGGATAACGTCAAGTGATCTATATCATGGGAAGCTGCTCCTGGTCTTTGCAGGAGAAAGAGATACAGGCCCGTAAGTAGTTGACCGAACAATCAGTTGCATGATAGGTTCCTATTCTATAGCAGTGGCAGCTCATGTTCGAGATTCTCAATGTTAATAGCTCTCATGTACAACTTGCAATCGGGATCGCTGGCTTAGTGCCCACAGTATGATTCGAAGGATAAAACTGTAAGATCTGAACATGCCATCTGTCGAATATCAAGAGTTGAGCATTACGGCTTTGGAACGAAACACTTGAGCCATTTGCTTGAAATCGTCAAACTACAGACTTTGTCCTTTTACAGTCATTATATAAATGACTAAAGTGGGGTTGTCCTTCCTTCTCGCAAATCAGCAATCTGGTCTTCACTGTAGCTTTGGTTTTTCATGGCTACGCAGATTCTTCAATTCATCCTTCCGTGATTCCAAAAAGGGATTCTAAGAGAAGTTTGAAAGTTTACAGATGATTATTAAGTGGAACTGTAATCACCACTGAATATTCAATAGATGAATCTCACATTGCATGAGCGCTTCGGCTTAATAGCTCCTCCGCTTCGTCGCTTCGTCGTTCGTCGCTTCGTTGCTTCCAAAAGGCGTGTCCCGCTCAATGAGCGTTTTTTTTAAAATTCTTTTCTCGGCTATCCCTACACCCGCTTCCATATGCAATGCAATGTGATGCACCTTATTTTTTTTTCCTCCCCCAAGAAACGGTTGCCATCACAATATGCGTCAAACCAATAGAAGTCGCCAAATGAGACATTCTCAGCAGCTGTCAGGCTCAGAGTCCAACAGAAAAAGATCTGCCAGTGGGGATCGTCCGTCCAAACAAAAAAGATTAGAGAAAGAGTGCCCCGATGACATGGACAGACTATACAGCTACTTCACTTTAAAGAACCAAGACGAGTTTCTGCACATGTTCCCCGAAGAGGAGAAAGCCGAGCCCGAGTATTCCATTCAGGAAACCATCGATCTGAACAAGGAGGTACTTAAAATCTGGCCTATGGCGAGAAACGATTCTCTCAGCACACCACCTCTGGATTTGCCTCAGCTACAAGACACCAAAATCAATACATCGTCGTTTGAAGACTTTTTCGATTATACTACCGACGAATCTGATGCCCCGTCCCCTCAGCCTGAAGATATGCCCTTTCAAATACTTAGGTACTCGGCACCGTTGGAGTACCGCAACCACAAACGTTGCAATCTTGCCCTGGTGGCAGCAGAGGATCAAACTATCGCGGTGAGGGCTTTGAAGAAAAGGTCTCTCCACACAGCCAATAATATGGTGGCTGTGTACGATGGTGAAGACTTTTAGGTGTATGTAGTTTCTCGTTTGCATTTTTGTCTGGAGTTTGTATTGTATATAGAAGCATTTAATTATTTTTTCAGAGCGTCAAATCTTTTCCGCAGTTCGTCAAAGTCGTCTTCTGGTTTTTTAGCCTTCTTCAAGTTCACCCCCTTTGGAACACTCACCTCTGGATGCGGATTGTCTGACGTCATGTGCGGAGGCTTCACTGTTATGGGAGCCTTGTCTTCCAAGGAGATGCCAGTCTCCTTTTCGTTATCCTCCTCATTTTCCACTGGCTCCTCCTCTGGTTCCATCTCACTGAAAGGAACTTTATACGCTTTGGCAATCTCCGACAAGTACAGCACCACAAGCTCTTCAGATGGAGGCCTGACAGAGCATCTACTGACTACTTTGTCAGGAACAGCGTGGTCTGTATTTTCCAAAGCCACCATCCCAAATTCTTTACCAAACTTGTAAATCAAAATCTCCTTCACTTGCACGAGCTCTTTCACGTCGATAAATGAAGCACTGTAGATAATTGTCTTGACCGCTTCCTCCAAGCCTGAATCACACACGGTGGATTCAAGTAAAAGACCAATTCTAGCCAACAAAAGCTCGCAATACAACTCTAGAAATTCCATGAGCTCAATTATAATATCCTGCCGAATTATATTCTCTACCCGGATCTTTGCGCTCGTTTCCTTGCCCTGACTGAGAAGCTCAGCCATGCTTCTCCGTTGCTGCTTCACCAACGCCGACTCCTTCTCCTGGTGAAACCGGAGTCTGGAAACGGCCATCTTGAGCGACGTCTTGAGGCGGGTCTCGGGTTAGAGTAGACTCATCTGGTGGTACTTACCTGAGGAGATATCACTGGCGGCATCTTATCGGGCTGGTTCGAGTCGTGGCGTGGGTGTTTTGGCTATCATTAGACGGAGAGGAAGGAGCCTCTTTTTCTCCGTCTTTGGGGAACGTATGGCTTTGTTGGTTTGACATACTTCGGCATAGTAGTAAATGCGCATTTTGAGTTTCTCCTTCGAATAGTTTAATCTTATGAGTGGATTCACCATACTGAGGCCTGATGAGTTGAGAAAAACAATGATGTGAGGTTCTCACGCCGTAAGAAATCATGTATAGATACATGGCTGAAATGTGTGTAGTACAGCCAAACGAGCCTTGAGAATGATACCTCACTTATTGACAGCTGGCTTGATTCCATGAGAGCAGTCGGCCTCTATTGAATAATGTAACGCTTGTCTTGTGAGTTTTCCTTGGAGAACGAGACTTGACGGGATATGAATTTGTAGGCTGCATATTGCTTGGGTATTGCGGGGCGTTTATTGGAATATTACATAGCTTCACTTTAATTGCGACGAAGCGTAAGCTACAAACTCAAAGCAGATGTAAGGATGTTCGTGGACACTTTCTATTGACCGTTGACCTGAAGTCTCAGTATGCATTTACCATATCTGGGAGTTTTTTATCCGCCTTCAGGTCATCCAAGGCGAAGGCGGAAGACAAGAATCTCCTCCCAGTACTCTTACCTGAAGACCCCTGCCATTGAAGTAAGACCCAGAGGAGGAAGGCTGAAGGCCTCCCTAATCGTTCACTCCGACTATTTTTATCGTTACCAGCTTCGTGTAGTTCTGGATTGGTATTACATCTTGCCAACTATGATTTACCGCGAACTTTCAAGGTATCCAGACATCTTGATCCTTTCTGGATACTAGGTACTAAAGCGCGTCAAAGTATGAATTTTCATTCTATTTATACAAAACACTCTGCAATCCACCAAACCATATCCTTCGTTATATCCGGAAATCGATGTCTGCCGCATCAAAAAAGAGCATCAAACATCTGTAGGTGTCAATTTCTTTATTTCAAAGAGCGGAAATTTGGACTCTGTCTCTGAAGTGGTTTACAATACGATAGTTTTCCAATCTTGAAACTCCCGTTGAACAAGAATTTTGCTGTCTGGTGGAAAGCTTACAAAGACACCTGTTCCACCAAGCTGTCTCATTTCTTAGAGCTTATTGTGTCCAAATCAACTTGATACAGTTGTGGACAGACTCAGGGTGTACCCTGTCTTTCCTTCTCCCACCCTGTTGTCATATTTGGGAGTGAAAGGTCATCAACAGTGTTTGTTGAAATAGAGCCTGATCCAACAGTCTGCGACTTTGTAACAGTACCTTTCAGCAAGCAAAAACGGACGAAAAACATTTCACCGAATTGAAGTCCTCGGTCAGTGTCAGATCAGCCCTCGTCCAGACACTCAGGCATATTCATCCACAATCTTTGGCTGAGACATATGCTGTGTGTAACAGTCTCCAGATGTGTCTGCAGATGGGCAAATAAGAACTTGGCTCTGGGAGTCACCGAGAAGCCATCCACATCGCCACACTCTCGATATGCATCACCCGTCTAATGAAGCGATGCAGGTACGTGCATGCACAGGTTATTTAGTCCTGTCTCCCAACAGAAAAATATAAGCAAGGCTTATTTCCGAGAGAATTACCGGATTTATGTGTGCCTCATGCTGCATAGGCTTCCGAAAAATACCGGGCGTGCTTTAGTACCGACCCGTTTTCGGTGATCGCATCTCGCCAAGCGGTGAGGTGCATGAAGTTCTTGGTTTGATCTCTAAACTTTTCCCGGACTAAATTTAGACGTTGGAAAAAAAAGCGGTTTTGTTGTAAGCTCTTGGTTCTCTTCCAATTTCGTCATGCACTTTTCTGAAATTATAGTGCATTTTCAAAACCCGGTCTTAAAAGCCGATTTAGTACCCTCCCCTGCATAAAAATTGTCATGCACGCACGACATAATCGGTAAAGTGGGACCGTGATTTTGTTTGCGCCATATCAACAGTTATTAGTCCCCTACAAGGGTCTTTGTCAAACACGTCACCACCTGTAACCTTCTGCGTAAAAAGGGGACAAAATGATTTGAAAGCCAGCGACATCCTTTACTCGATAGAAAATTTGATTCTCTTTCCCCCAGAAGTGTCTGTTAATGAATCAACAGTAGCAAAATGATATTGCACCCTCAAACCCCTTGATCCTGATCATCATGAGTGCTCGATCCCCACTTTTACCCTGAATGATTGGGCCATGCAGATTGATGATGGTACAGGATCCATAAAGTAATTCCATCATCATAGATCCTCGAGCTGTGTCTGCTCCAAGGCAACCACATTAATCACCCACATTCGATGATGCGCCACCACAAATACAACCACAAATATACAACGCTTTCCTCCCCCACTGAATCAAAACTCTCAGACTCCCACCATCAAATGGTTAGATACTTCATCATAATACTCCTGGCGAGTTGTCTGTTACCCCCAACGTTATAGATCAGCGTCAGGTTATACGCTGCATCTGCCTTGAGGCTATAAACGGCATCGTCGCATTCAGAGTCCAGCACTTTGTGGTAGAACTCCACCGCTAGTGACGTCAGCCCGAAAAGATGGAATGCCCGGCCCATGTTATAGTCGCACTCCATTTGATCCAGCACGTCTGCATCCGGCTTGCCCAGCTTGATCGACACGTACTCAGACATGTAGGTGAACCCCTGCAGGATCTGGAAATGGCGGTTATTGCTGAGCCGCTGCATGGCGCGGTGCAAATGGGAAAGTGCCACGGTGAGAACCACCGTAGGGTCCTTGTTGAACTTGGCATAGTTTTGGAGTGCGTACCCGAGACACGAATTGTACGACTTCTTTTCGTACAGCAGACTTGCGTACACGTGATGTAAGAGAGGGAGGTCTTTCGAAATCTGAGACTGGTCAACTGCGACCGTTGCCATTCCAGTGATTTTTTTCCCGGTGTTGATTGCATCCAACGCCTTCACCTGACGCAGAAAATACTTTTGGTTTGCCGGGTCCGAGAACAGTTCTGATCCTTTGAACCCGGCCTGGAAGCTGGCTATAAAGAGTCGGTACATGTTGGAGGAAAACTGGAAAGTGTTAAGCAGGTTTCTTGTGAAGCCGAGACTGGATTCAACATCTCCGAAAACGCACCCGACAGACAGCCCCGTGAGAAGTAAAAGTTTGTGTTTTTCAGGACTCTTGTTGAAGATCGGGGTGTGTAGCGCAATGTCCAGCAAGTTGTAGCTTTGGTCTTTCTGCTCTTTCTGCTTGCGGTGAGCACCAATCAGGATGTGCTGCACAACAACCTCGTACCACGTGTCAAAGTCTAGACCACGGAAGGACTTGTCGTCAAGAGAAGCAGGCAAGTGGCTTTCAAGAACAATCTCCTGCTGCAGATTGCGAAGTCGGCTTCGTTTTTCGGAAAGCGACATCCGGTCCAGCTTCTTGCGGTTATACACAGACTTTGAGCTTTTCGCCTTGGAGTCTCCACTGAAGTAGCGTTTGGCAGTGAGAAGCACGTCGATCAGTCTGCCTGAGATTTCCAGAAAGATCTTGATAGCCAGTTCGTCGCCCTCCTCGATCGAGGGCAAAAGCCGCATGGCACGCGAGTACAGTTCTAAATTTCGCGCTATAGAGTCCTTCTCCATTTGGCGGATTTCCTGATCGGTGGCAACCTTCTTGAATTCTCTCATACGAACTTCCGGGATGTTTGCAATCATTGCCTCTCCCTCCTGCAAGGGTCCCCTTTCTTGCTTTTCCGGAGGTTCCTCCACGATAAACTCATCCATGGCGTCTTCCAGAGCATACGCGCTTTCAATGTCCCCCAAGTAGAAGTATATTTCCGTCAAAGCGAGCTTGGCATCCTCGCTCTGTGTCAGGTTAATCAGCACCTTGTACGCTTCTTTCGCCATCTCGTAGTCTTCAAGCTCCCTGTAGCAGCGAGCCATGCTGGATATGACATTTTCGTTATCGCCATACCCATCGAGCTCCGTAATCGGGGTGAGAAACTTGAGCGCTTGCTTGTAAAGAGAACATCTCTCCAAAGCAAATCCCACCTCCATGTACAGATCGGCCACGCCTTCCAGAGAGCCTTCACCGTGGAAGAGAAAGTCAAAGTGGATCAGCGCCTCGTCTGAGTTCCCTGCATTCAACCTGAACAGTCCTAGCTGGATGCGGATATCGATAGGGAGCTCGTACGACAAGCTCTGTTGCAGCTCGGTGAGGTTCTGCCACCCTCTATGACTGAACCTACGATCATCAAACTCCCCGTCTTCTTCTACACTGTCCCAGAAGGTCTGGCTCTGCCGTCCCTGGATCCACCGCGAGACGGACTTTATCAGCTGCGTTCCCAGATTCCACGACTCCTGCTTGCCGTAGAGCTCTGCCAGGATGTTGAGCTCGGACCAGTCGAACGATGGAACATCCATGGGTAACGGCGAAACACTCATGTTGGTGTGCAAAAAGCCCTCGTACAACTTGATGGCATCCGCGACTCGGTTCTGAGCCACGTAGCACATGGCAAGTTCCTTGATCGTAGAGTGGTCTGTCGGCAAAGTGCGAAGCAGCTGCGCAAAGTTATCGGTGGCCCTCGTGAGACGACCCGTTTCTCTATACAGAATAGCTCTATCAAAAATGGCCTTCAGGTCTTTGTTGTTACTCGAATGAATCCCCCGCGTGTAGCAATAGGCGGCCTGCCGTGTGTGGCCCAGCTGGTAACTCAATTCAGCCACAGTAGACCAAAAGGAGGCATCCCACGGATGTAAATGAGCAGCTATAAACCAGAAATTTACACACTTGTTTATCTCTCCCTGCTGACGGTAAATCTCTCCACACGTCTTGAAAGCGGCATAGTTCTTATTGTCTTTTTTGACAACGTCATTGTAAAGTCCCAGTGCAACCTGTAGATCTCCCCTCACAAAAGCCTCGTTAGCCTGAGAAAGCAAATACCGCACCTCCGGGTCTAGATTCTCCTCCCTCTTCATCTTCGACTTGAGAGCAGCCATTCCCTTCTTGGCCTTTTTGGGTTTGAAGTTACTGGCTTCCCGTAAAGCATCTCGAAAATTGTCGTCACCCTCTGCTCCGTCCTCAGCAAAATATGCTCCTTCTTCGTCGGTGGAAAATCCCAAGTCGATGCTGGGGTTGCCCTCCTCAGACTCACTCCCCGGTTCTGAGATGTCTGTGGGATCGTAGTCCTCGTCCTCCCCAGAAAAGTCAACCATCTGGTAGTCCATTTCGTCTGCATCCTCCTGAACGAGCTCCTTCAACCCTTCAATGTCAATGTCGTTTGTTGGATCAGCCGCAGCGAACGCGTTGGTTTCCTCCATTGGTGATTTGATTGAGTTGTGCAAGTGTCCTTGTAGTTTAGAGAGTGACAAAATTGCCCTTGTGCTGTGGTGGTGTCTGGGTGAATGTCTGGGTGAATGTTTATCTTTTTAGCACCTTCTATATCGAGGGAAACTTTAGTGGTCGTTACTTTAAATGTCTTACTCGAGCTGCTCCTCTACTTTGGGTGGTGCAATTTAACTTTGGCTATTTTCTGTGTGAGTGCTCATAGATCTCTAGGGAATGATGTCAACATAAACGGGAACAAATATTAAGCGTAATTGTGTACCCCCAACACAAGCATTATTATAATAAACTGGGAATCAATGTGGCGCATTGCATAATTTGCTTTTTTCTACATCAAGCATTAATCTCTTTGAGCACCTTTGATATGTCTAATATCATTTTTTGTTCACTACATTCTACTCAGCTGTTTGATTATGTCAGTCAACTGGTTTCACCCAGAGAATCTGAAAGGTCGAGTGCCTTGAATTGATCAGTTTCTAATGTGTCACTTCATGAACTTGATCTGGTTTCCATTTAGTCTATAAAAAAGTGAATACAACCACCATCTTGAGATCACGTGATCTTGAAACTAAGAGACTATAGAGAATATTTGATGCCTTATCTCAGACACTACCGCTGGTGTTGACATCATCAAGACATAATGCTCTGATCACCCCCCTTTGATTTCTTTGCTTCGTACACCAAAAGGAAAAGGACTTAAAACATACATTCCTCGATAAAAACCTGTTCTTAGACTTTACACGTAGCTCACTTTAATTACTCAAAACATTTCTTCAATCAGATTCTCGTACAAGTCAACCTCACAACCAAACACCCAAAGCTTATTGTTTCCAGCTAAGTACACTTCCGCTTCGCTCTCTCCACCATATATATACACCATATATATTCCTCCCACGGAAAAGACATGGTTCGTATAATCTCACACCTCTCTAACACCAGTTTTCGTCGTTTGCCTTCGGAACCCCCTTCGGGATGCAAATCCCGCAAACATTTCAAGACTTTTTCAGGTGCTATCCGATATCAATGATGCCAGAGAGTACCAGAAAGGAGAGTGCAAATTATGGTGGCAAAATATTTCTCCCTCCCTCGGCGCTCAATAAACTCACAATGCTCAACATTAGCTATCCGATGATATTTGAGCTCAGCTCAGATGCTTCCGGGTTACAGACCCATTCTGGTGTTTTAGAATTTACAGCAGAGGAGGGTAGATGCTATTTGCCACAATGGATGATGACCACCTTGCAGCTGATCCCTGGGGCAATTGTAAAGCTGAGAAACGTAGAACTCCCACTTGGGAAATTCGTCAAGATTGAGCCTCAGTCAACGGATTTTCTCGATATATCCGATCCGAAAGCTGTGCTTGAAAATGTGCTTCGAAATTTCACCACTTTGACTGTGGACGACGTCATCGAGATAAATTACAACGAGAAAACGTACGGAATAAAAATCTTGGAGACAAAGCCTGAAACGGCTAGTAAATCAATCTGCGTCGTGGAGACAGATCTGGAAACAGATTTTGCTCCTCCAGTGGGGTACGTTGAGCCTGACTATGAGGAACTCAAGAAGGAGAACGAAGCGAAAAAGGGGGAGAGAAAGAAGGAATTTTTAAACTCATATCCTGCCATACACGGTAAAGGAGCTATGGCTACCAAAATCGGTTACCAGCAGCGTCTGCATGAAGCGGATCTGGATAACCAGATCCCCAGAACGTTTCAGAGCCAGGGCGTAAAACTTTCAGGGAAGTCTGTTCAAGATTCTCGGCCCTCTGTTGATGATTTCAAAGTGGATCTCAACGGAGAACCTTTGCCGCTTGATCTCCCCGACGGACAGATGTTTTTCGGGTTCCCAGTGATTCCACCGAAAGAGGAAGGAGATGCTGGAGTGGATGAGTCAAAGCCCATATTTCAAGGTCAGGGACAATCGCTGAGAAAGTCAAAGAAAAGAAAGGACCAAACTGCTGGACATCAAAGTCTCAAGTCGGGCGCCAGGAGCCCGGATTTCATCGAAATTGATTAGGTGTTGTGATTATAGGCTGTGAGGATTGATGAGGGAGTGTTTTGTAGGTCTGGTTAAACAAAGCATTTGATCTCCGGCGAGGTCCAGTCCGTGGGAAAGCTGAGATATCGTGGTGCGTTCCTTACATTTTCCGCAGGTTTGATCTATATTTTAGTCGTCAAGGTCTGTCATCGAACTGAAGTAGCTCGAAAGGGCTGCCTGATTTATATATCCTGCCCCTTTCCGTAGTTCTCACGAATGCTTTCTAAATGTGCGTCTCAGTCACAAGTAGGCTCAATGGAAAGCTGACAGTGAAAGGCAAGCATAATCAGGAAAGCGCCGTTTCTCTTCCATGATCTAAACATGACCTATCGCAAAGAACAATTAGCTGTTAGAAAGACTTGGAATGAGTAATGAGTGTCTCTGCAGACCTAGATTTCATGATGCGGGAGCTTTACTTTAATCGAGCCAGTCTGGCACAGTCCTATATTCTCTAAAATGCAACTTTCAACATCTTAAAACCTCACAGTAGCAAACTACAGGCTGAATCTGGTGGAGTATTCACCTATCCGGAAGGCTTATCAGATGATATCTCCACCACCAGAACATCCGGACATTTTTGTCAAATCATGGATTCCATACCACAGCAGATTCAGCACCTTGAAACGCGACTTCAGTCTCAAGTGGCACTCTGCAGCAGGCATGCGATTGCAGAAGAGATACGCGAGCTTTCAGGCAAAGAAACGCTGATTTCCTCCAATGACATAGCTCGTGACGACGAATACCTCGCGGAATGTCAAAGCATCGCCAATAAATTATGGGTTATACGAGGACTGCTAAGCGAGCTGAATTGCCTGGACAACGACAGCCCAGATCTAGAATCTGCCATTTTTAATCTCAAAAAACTATGTGTCAAGCTACAAGATCTCGGCTCATTGAATCAGACAAAAGTTCTCATCGAGATTCAATCAGCTATTGACAAACGCAAAGCGCTGCTTAAGTCTGCTGTGGAAAAGCGTCGCAAAACTTTTTGGTCGATAAGTAATGGGAGTTTCAGTGTAAATTCCGAGACGATACCTTTCCGAGATTTCCACCGAGTGTGCAAAGATTTTGGTGGTGACACTCTAGACGAAGAGTTTTTTCGCTGGAGCAAAGGATGCCTGTGTCTTTTGACAAAGGGAAAAAATCTATGTATAAAGGACACCACTTTATGCGTGGAAGATTCTTCTCATCATAATCCCCTTGACTCACTCGCTGTGTATGTAGATTTTGTAAATATGTTGATGGAAGACTCGATAGTCAGCTCTGCAGATCGGGCTGCAACTCTTGTTCTGGAGTGCTTGCAACAAGAGCTGATTCCCGTACTGTCGGAACAACTTTTGATTGAAAAACTGCACAAGAGACCTCTGGTTGAGCTCACGGTCTTGAATGACAAGATGAAGAGCTTCAACTGGTTCCATTCACAGTACAGTGAGATCGATGTTCTTATAGACGATTTGTCGTCTGTGTGGTGCGAAAAAAACTTGAATGCTGCCACTGAAAACATCAAAAACTTTGTCAAAGAGAAGGTGCTCAACAACCAGTGGTGGTTCAAAGACGAGAACCTCGAGTCCCAAAAGGGCGACGAGTGGAATAGCCAGTGGGACGAAGACTGGAACGCTAATAACACAACCTCTAAAGAGGGTGATTGGGGGTGGGACGAAGATTTGCAACTAGATGAAGATACTCCCAAAACGACCCAAATCCCTAAACATCTCTTTTCATATATCCAGAAGTATCTGGAAAGCTTCAACAAGTTTTCACAGAAAGTTGAGTGCAGTGTTGAAGAGTTGAAAGAGGAGTACTTTTACCTGGCTAACAAACTGGTCACGTGCAGCTATGTCCTGTTGTGCTCTATGGTAATTTCCAAGAGATCCAGGAATGGGTATCCCAGCCGTATGCTTCTTGTTGCCGATTTCCAGAAATTGGCTCAGTGGGTCAAGTCTCAAACAAATCAGCCTTTAAGAGAGTTCGACAACCTCATCAAAAGAAGTGTTTTGTCGGTGAAGAAGCAGAAGCTGGATCATCTTATGACGCTCGTACCCAAGTCTCCCAGCCCTATATTCTCTGATCCAAACCAGCAGGACCAGAGGGAATATGTCTTCTGGGTTTTGGGGAAAATTGAGAATTTCTGTACTTCAGAATTGGAACCGCTCTTCGAAGACAAGTACAATGCGCCATTGGGCAAGGAGATAGTTGCCGAGGTTCTACAAGAGTTTGACAAGTATCTTTATGATGGATTCATGAGGCGTACTTCCATTTCAGCCGATGAGTCCTTTGTTCTCGCCGATTTTATCGATGGGTATTTACAGAGTACCAAATCTTTCGGTGTATCGTATCGTGCGCTGGAAAATGTTTCATTCATTCTCAAGGCCCGTTTGCACGAGATCAAGATTGAGCTCTTGCAAGGCCGCTTTGACTCCATGGGACAGGAAGCTCTCATGCACCTTGTGGGGGCCTTGTTTGAAGACAGTGAGTTTAGAAGGGATTTGTTCAATGAGATTCTGTTAAGGTGAACAAGACCCTTTGAAGCAGTTGAAATTATGTGAACCGAGACACCATAGGATGGCTTAAAATAGTTGATGCTTCATCATCCACCAGTCTGTGGTTTTGGCCAGTTGTGCGACGAAACGGCTGCATCGTATGACTATTCTGTTATCCAGCTGCATTTGAGAAAAAGGCTTGACGACACTGGACCAAACGGACATCCAGGAACTAGACATCTATGACTTGTATCTCAGACCTCTTGGTGTATGTGATCCATTACTTTCGCACGAAACGACGATGTGGTCAAGTGATCCCAGTATCACATTCATGGGGGCATTGGAAAATCCGGACAAAGCACGCGGTGAACCATGCTCCGGCTTCTCAAAACCTCGCATACGTCTGAAAGGTCAAGCACCCTGGAGGTGAAGATAAATTGGGGCTGTACAGAACAGTGAACAAATAAGGGAAAGAAGAAGACAAGAAGAGGGAAGTAATCGAAGTAGCTAAAGCTGGAGAGGGTCACCTGAGGGTTTTGGGTCTGAAACAGACCTACCTGTTTCAGTGCGGTGACTGAAAACGCAAACAAGATATGTTGATAAACAGGAAGTAGATATACATAACTCATCATCAAGATCTTCTATAAGTTTACTTAGCGGCCAAGTGGGAAATAGTTTGTCTAAAGATTGAAATACACAGCTCTCTTATATAGCGATATCCTACCGCGTCGCGTAGCACCCCTTACATAGATTACTCTTAAAGAAAGGTCTGATCACGTGCTTATGCCAAGCCAACATCCTTACATCTTTTAGGTGGAAAAATACTTTTCCCGTGTTCTTTTGCACGCATATCCATGCATAATCCGCAAATTATATTTCCTTGCGTGTTCTTTTCGCCTCCATGAGTCGGTATAAAAGTATGGAATAAGTGATTTTTTTCGCGTTTTCGTTAGTGTCAAATTTTTGTTGGCGTCACCCTGTTTATTTACCCGATCGAAACGCGAAGAAAAACAACAACCTATATTCAATGCTTTCGGGTGACGACAATACTAAAGCTCTGATTGATAGCTAGACCGAGTGTAAACGTATCAAAGAGTCTACACCATTCCAAAAAGATGACTGGGTGAAAATCTCAAAAGCTGTGTCCACGCCAACCACACAGTTTACCGCACGACAAAGTAAAGGGCGTTGGCAGCAGGTCGAAATAGTAGTACAAAAACTTGCATCGCATCAAAACCCTTTCGGGAGCCGGATGGGATCCCGTGAAGCAGTGTATCGTTTTGCCAGACTCGGCATGGGATGAACTCATCGCAAAGGACCCAGAGATTGTGTACGTTTTAGCAACAAGTCGACAGCCTTCGTCGTGGAAGTATCCCTACGGGAAGGTCTTCAGTAGTAGCCAGCGAAGCTGGTAATCCATTTGAGGAGCAACTCCGCCAACCGGATTTTTTAGAAAGCGATGAGGGCACACAAACTGATGGGTTTAGTTTGCCTGGTTCATCAAAAGATCCACTCCATCTCGAAATGTTGGTCATGCAAGAAAACTGGCCTATATTTATATAATTGAGGCGATAAAGGAATTGTCCAGAGATCTCAAATCAGAAAATCAACCGAAAGAAATGAAATGTATTCAGTCTCCAAAGGTTATACTGTTTTTCTTTTTCACATAGAGTTACATTAAATCAATATACAACATAATTATATAGTCCTCAACGTACTCGTGTTGTATTTGAATCAAATGACCAAGAATTGTGGTGGAGAGAAGCTGACTGTATCTAAATAGCTATTTTGTACTGTGAATGTTACCGTTTAGTATTTTTTTCAAGTTCATTTCTTGAACCTCTGATTCCCGTGAAATGACCACCCACACTAAATTCACCACAGAACAGTCATAAAGTACGTGTGTAACCGATTCTATTCATGACAAAGTGTTTCTGACATCCATTCCTCTCATATAAAGCTGAAAACGTACACTGATGGGTAATAAAAATTGTTCTTTGCGCATCCACAGCGTCAAAATCCATCGAGCATCAGGTTTTCAGTGAATGTGATAGAACTTCTATAAACGAAAGGCGCTTTCACTGTCTCACGCCCACAAATCCAGCTCCCTTCATACGTTGGAGGTGGGTGCTTTGAGAAACTATGGTGAGGGCACGACTCTTTTCTGCTGCATTAAGTAATTATGGTGGGCGCACGACCCTGTTTTTGCAACTTCAAATCGATCTTTAGTAGAGAAAATTTTACCGCACACAAAATCTAACTGCTCAACGGTGTTCAACAGAGCCGGCTCTAAAACTTTCGTCAAAACCTTGAAACTGCTGATTTTTCAAACTCGGCCGCTCAAGTTGAGCAGAGCCCATATGGAGAGATGGTGTCAGGATGGGTTAGCTGTCATACTTGTGGTGTAAGGATATTCGGGTTTTCAAGCGGCTGTAGCGGGATTACCAGTCGATTTAATTCAGCTTAATGCTGCTGCTTTTATTGAGCAGAGAATGGTCTCTCTTATCCTTTTTTTTTTACAATCTTTTTGCTCTATTCATTGTCGTTTTACACCCTTTGTAAAAATACGCATTTCATGGGAGGAGGTGTGCGGATGTAGTGAGTATGGGGAGTCATCTGCTTAGATTGGAGTGAGGATTACGGATCAGTCTGTTTTACATCGTAAGCGTTTTCCTTTGCAGAAAGTAAGTGTTGTATATTTCAGCATGGCTAAACCGAATTTTGTGCCCCCTTTTCGAGGGTTACATTCCCCCTTTGGCAATGCACAAGCAGTATGGATTGCCTAATATGACAAAGCAGTATGCTTATTGGCAATTCAGGAAACCTTACAATATTTCCCAATGATACACACGTGTCAGATAAAAATCAGTATGGGTCATCATATCAATGCTAGGTGTATGAATGCGCTTAACTAGGGAAGATACATGCATCACAACAACGCTACGAGAAATTAAGTACTTTAAACCTACTGCTATTGGGTAGGAACTACTTTACTGAATACCTACTTGACACTCAAGTAAATCAATCTAAATTGTAAATGCGTCAATATAGCAGCAATTCTTAGGTGATGATCGAAGATCCCCAAGCAAAGAGCCGAACGCATCATCTGGACACCCTGGAGAATCTATGCTATTCTAGTGTAGTCCTTTATAGTGGATTGTACAATAAGTCCTTGTGAATAGTGTCAGCATTGGAGTAAGTATTGACAATACTACAAACGCTACGTAACAAGCAGATACAATGGTACCTGTCTGTCATTCCGAAAACAAGGAGGGAAGTTTATCTCGGTTAGACCGCCACTTTCAGGAAGGAAAATGACAACAACCTGCCATTTTCTAGAAATTATGGCCTGAGAATGTTATTTACTTGAAAATTACCATGTTACGCACGCACTAGACCGCAGATCGGCCTACCGGCTATATGCGAGGAGTTCAAGACGACCCATAAACTGGTTGCTCTATGGGTTGATGAGGCCTGGTGTTGTATATCAACCTGAATCTCCCATGGGTGAAGTTGTGCCCCATCATCTAGTTCTACGTATATCGCTAAATGTTACTTCTGGCATAGAGTCTTTCCGCGGGTCATACTTCCCGGCAGACATGCATAGATTAGAGACCTTTAAAGACCATAATTGGCTTATACGAGACGGCAATATGCGTATTGCATATCAAGGAGAACTGGCATCAAGACGACTGTGACTACATAACGAGGCGAGTTCCCTCCATTCAGGGTATAGCCCTTCCTCGAAGTTGTAACAGTAATAGTAACAGATCCTGTGGGGGAAATAGGGCACCAGTGAGTGGACCCAGCTTTGGCTGGCTCTCTTCTCGAGAAAAACCATGAAATGTCGAGCATTCTTGCTATAAAGATGGATACCGTCATCACATAAAGCGAAAAGACAGATATAGGTCAAGATCAGACCTTGAAGGATAGATGTGATCTTGAAGAAAATGCCACCAAAGAAAGAAGAGTGAAATCTCTGATCAAGTAAAGAGAAACATTGTCGATTTTTCCATTTGTCAAAGCAGCGGACTTTCAGCTTCTCCTTACATTTGTGCAAGTTGACGTCAATCAAATCTTTCAATCCCTCCAACACATTTTCCTAGGATTGAACACCAGATTGGTAAGGCTGAAAAATAAGGTCTCCTGATAGTTTGATTCAAAACAAATCTTGACTCTTACAAGACATCCACATTCTCCCAATTGCGAGTGCCCACTTTCCGCACTTCAGCATTTCCTTGGAAATACTCTGCAGTTTTCCATGCAACCATCTCTGACAGGCTGTATGGTCCATAGAGAGTCTCGTCACCGATCCATCTAAAATGCCATTGGGATTCTTCATGGTCGATGTCATCTGAAGTGCGTTTGTTTGCGGGTCTCGAAAACTCTTTACCAGTTTCCTTGCTCCACATTCTAATCAACTCTTCTCTCGAAAGATCATACACATTGACAACATTCTTCTCAATAAGCCTACTGGCTAGATTAGTCAAAGTATATATCTTGTCTTTGGCTCCCTTGAGCGATTGTAGTTTCTCGAGACAGGTTTCAGCAGGCTCAAGAGAATTTATGACGAGTAATAGAATTTCATCTAGACTTTGAGCCGAGTCGCGGTCTCGCCTCTTTGCCATTTTAGCCTCATTTTGTCTTTTTCCATGCGCCAATTTCGCCAATTCAATCTCTTTAGCTTCCACATCATACAACTTGTCCTCTTCTTCGTTATCTGACTTTTTGGGTTTTTTCTCTATATAATTACCGTGCTCGTCAAATGCACCTGATTCCAGCTCTTTGTTTAGATTGAAAGAGTCCAGGTTTGACTCCTCCGAGTTGCCATGATATACATCATCGTCAGATTGATGGAGATCCTCATAGAACCGGTCCATGTCCATTTCTTTGTGGCCTGGCCCCTTGGCATCATCAGAAGAGTCCGACTCATACTCACTGTTGGACATGGTGTGCGGATGTACTCTATGGAGGCGAGAAGATGGCGGCATTTGGACAGGGGTCATGGACTGATGGAGTCCTGTGACCCTGTGACCCTGTAGCACTGTGGCCCTGTGGGTCACTCCCCCTCCTTATACTGCACCAACCTGCACCCACCTGCACCCACCTGCAGAGATATCGGGAGAAATTATTTGAGTGCATTTAATGGACTTTGACGACGTTTTGAACTTGGAGGAGCAGTTCTATCAGCAGGGAATAGCAGAGGGCAAGCGAGATGTTTCTCGGCAGCAGTACAACGAGGGCAAACAGTATGGATACCAGACCTCGTTCCAGCGATTTGTTATTCTAGGGTATTACCAGGGGATTGTAGAGTCTATCGTTCAGCGGGATACGACAAAGAAACTAGAGCCAGTTTGTCTGGATATAAGTCATGCTCTAGAAAGGCTACCCAAGTCAAACACTGACGCGGATATTGAGTCATTTGGCAAAACTTGCAAGTCTCTGGGTAATAAGATGAGGCGACTGGTTTACCGTGCAAACCACGACTTGAGCTTGAAAATAGATTTGAAAGAGATAGAATTGAAAGCCCTACAAGTTTGTGGTACTCCACAAACAAAGGATACAGTGGAAGAAATGTGGTGACTAATTGACTGCTATACCGCTATTTATCTTTTTCCCCGTTTTGGCAATCTTGTCGTGAACCGTCTGGTAATCCAAAGTGTCGTCTGTCTGAACCTTGACGGTCTGGCTTTCTAAAGAGATGTCTATGTTTTGAACGCCTTGCAATTTGGTCAGTACCCTATTGACAGCGTTGGAGCATCCTGCATTGTTAGGTTGGGGAGGTTTAAGATAACATACCTGAACATGTCATGGTGACATTGAAGTCGTATTGGTGTGTCATGTGGAGATTTCGGTTTTAGCGGAGAGGTGTGTGGATGGCCCTATTGCTAGAGGTGTGAGGGTGTTTTGAAAAAGTGATTTACAAACGATATTATATCAAGCTATTTGTAGGAGGTGCTCTGCCTCAAGAAACCGTCTGTCTGTCATACTCTCGTTAGGGTGATGCGCAACTTTTAGAAAAGAATCAAATCCTAGTGATGTAGATTGGGTTGTTTTCCAGCTTGTTCGAGACCGGAATCGCTCTTTTCTGATCACCATTCCTTATACCCCCCTCTCAAGTATTATATGTCAGTTTCTATTATTAATGTTTTTTACCTTGTTTTATGACACATTTGCGGGTCCTCTATCTTTTAATGCGAATGTATTCATGAAAGCTCATCAATCTCAGAGAGTCTCTCTTGAATGCCGCCCAGCCATCTCCTCCAAACAAAGCTGCTCAAGGGCAATGTCCTCATAAACTTGTCCACATGGTATAACGGCATAATGTCAATTACTTGCCGCGATTGTAGTACTTCATTGGTGTTGACGCTGCCGATGGCCCAGTGCGGTTTAAGAATCAGGTGATTCACCTCGTGCAGGTTCGATTCTCTCCGATGGCAAGCTCTTGGTGTCATTGTACCTTGTCACTTGTTATGCCCTTATAGACCAGAACATACCAGTTAAACGGTCCAAGACCCTTACTCATTACGTTAGCAGTCAGAGATATGTCGGCTGCAATCCATTCTCAGAAGCTAACCTGCGCTGCAGCTCTATCCCAACAACAACCCATTCAGCTCCACATTCACACTCCTCGCTAGCTCATTGACATAGTCCAAATCATTTACATTGCACTTCCACTTAGTATTGCCATCCAGTAAACTTCCCGCTCCCACCTTGACAATCATTCTAAGCGAAACAAGAGACGAAAAACTCGCCATCAGATCAACATTATTAACAGGATAGTCATCCGTATCCTGCTGATATATGGCACTGTAAATGGCAAGAAGACGTTCAAGCTCAAAGGGCTGCGCCGACATCATAGAAAGGCGAGAAATGCCAGACTTATTCCTGTACCCCTGCATCAGCCTCTTTGCACGAACGTCTCTCAACTTGGAGAAAACTGCCAGATCGTACTTGGCCTCGTTATACGACGCGAGAAACGACCCGACAATGAGGTACTTTGTCATTGTTGGCATTTCAATCTCACGCAACCTCACCTCTATGCTGCCCCCCACAAGAGAGTCCACATTAAGCAGCTTCTTATTCAGTTGGTAAATCTTGAGAATGTCTGCAGGAGAGTGCGTCTTGTTCTTCAAAGGCTCTACAAAGGGATGCCACATGTCGCGGCAGCAGTTAAAGAGAACATCCAGCCGCGAGACCGTGAATGAAGAAACACAGTCACATACGATGGAGACAAAGCTATTGACAAATTTCTCGAATTTGGAACGAGTCTGAAAGAGATCCACCATTTCCCCCTTGAACTGTACAAATGATGTATTCTCGTCAAGCACGTGTCCCGCCACTATCTGCTTTGCCTCCACATCGGTGTACTGCGCGAAAACAGTCAGAGGAACAACTTCGGTATGGAAAAATTGCGGAAGCATAGGACTGTTGAAGACCATAATGAAGCATATCTTGTCCAACTGCGACTGTTGATGGAATTTCGCCAAAGAGTAGATAAAAGTATCGTCCAGCTCTATAAAAGAAGTCAGGTTGTCCAGTACAACAACCTGAGCTACTTCTCCAAGTGACGGATTGGTTCTGTAAAGCTGCTGTAAGGTGTCTACGAGCCCATCGACAGAATTACATCTATAGAGAAAGTCCTCGGTAATGACTGAATTCTTTACAACCGTCGTCTCACAATCATTTTGGCCAACAATGGAAGACGCGATTCGGCCAACCAAGCCTTTTTTAGAAGCGCACTCCGCACAGTCAACTATGTGATACTTGAGTGGGAGGGTTCTCAAGAGCGTCGAAACCGTCAATGTCTTTCCCGTATCTGGCAGACCCTGAATCACTATACAAGGAGGGGGAACATCGTCCAACAGTTGACTTAGCTGAAGGGTCTGTGCGGAGCGGAATTTGATCATTTGAGTGCAAATGGAGAATCTGATGATATTTCTCTAAAGAGGGAGGGAGGGTGAGCTCTCAAGGTTATATATGCAATATGGCAGAGACTACAGAGTTTCTGAATGCGACGAATGTATGGAGGTGGTGTACGAAGTGAACGAAAAAGAAAGAGAGCAGATGATTTATTTCTTTCATGAGCTAAATTTCATCAATCTCTTGTACTCCTCCATCCGTCGCCTCATGAGTTTTCTTTTGTTACTGTTTTTCGGAGCGATGCGTGAGTAATCAATTTTTGCCAGCCTTAAATCACTGATTTTTCTTACTTCCATTCACAAAAATCCATGTATATGAGCAGAACCTCTATCCTGCCATTCCATCCTGAGCCAGTGATCTCGGACGTTTGGTGAGAAGTCGGGATGTAAGTGGTTCAAAATCTCTTCTTTCAAGATATCCCATTTACGATAGAGGTAGTCTGTGGCCATGTGGGGAAAGTTACCTAAGTTCTGCCTCCGCCGAAGAAAGCTACGAGCTTAATCCAGGCCTAATTCAAAGGGATCTAGTTCTCCATCTAGTTGACTTATCAATTTGTGAAGCTCTGGCCACTGAAGATCGGCCATAGAGAGGGTAAAGAAAAAACGTAGGACAACCTAACTGGTCAATTATGGTTCCTAAGTCAGCTGATTCACGAAGCCAGTAGGCTTTAGATCCCCGAATGGTGGAGCCACACTTGAAGATTCTGGTCATCATTTTTTGCCGCTCATCGTCATCATTCGACGCACGATTCAAGTCAGCAATGGCCATCCCTCTTTTACCAATATCACTTTCTATGAAATACTTTCCGCTGTGCAAAACGCGAAGAGGAAAAATAACGTTGAGGGCATAGTATCTGAATCTAGGATGGCTAGCAAATCTGCCGTCTTTGTACCTAATCAAATGGCTCATATAATCGCACAGTCTGATATATAAAGACGTGGGAAAAGCCATTCGGCAATTCCCCTAGGGAAAGAGGGTGGGAAATGTCATCGAGAGGTAGCCTTCTATATTGTACTCGTCCACTGCTTCGTGAATTTGAGGCCAATCAATAGCTACACGGTCACTACGTGGTCTACGTTCCAAGAGACGATGTTCCTTATCCTAATGTCTTCCCCTTCTCTCTCCGGAAAAATGCTTGGAACAAAGGAAGTTGGCTCATCAACCATGAAATCATTTTCTAGCTCTTCATTGTCACCATCATGCTCATTATTGCACTCACCATCAACAAAGCCTTCGGAGGGATTGAGCTCAGTCAGTCGATCTATTACAGATGGGTTTTCTGGAAGGTCCGCATTGGATACAATAGTAACATCCCTATAGTAAGGATTGTATAGTTTCAAAAACTGGAGAGCATTTAGTCCTCTTGTCTTTTGAAGTATAAAATCTTTATATCTACGTGAGTCTTTACTATCTGTTTTCCTTACGAGCAGGATGGAAACGTCCTCAAACAATAGAGGTAAATGAGTAGCCAGAGGAACTGAGTTTTGAAAGAAATTGATGACATTGCCCCTGTATTTGTATTCACCACCCCCTTTACCTAGCCACACAGTCAAGAAGGATTACACCTGGCGATTAAAAGCTGCTCAATAGGGGTCAGCTCATGTATAATTCTACGAAACTCAAGAGGTAGATCACCAGGATCTGCATTGTTTGATTTGTCGAACTTATGCAGAGTATTTTCTTGATGACATCGAAGACATGAACCATCTCTGTGAACATGCATTCCTGT
>JAKTTA010000010.1:414-18301 GCA_030580415.1 Citeromyces nyonsensis
TTTGTAGGATATTTTACTGTAGAAAATGGCAGGCATCTGATTATGAGAAGCAATAATTTTGGGAGTAATTTTCAAATGGTTGAATAATGAGTTGCCGTTCCACATTCATGCACACCGTATCCATGTTATGACTAAAGTTCAGTTTTACTAGAAATGTTTTGAATGTTGAAAGAAATAAGGAAGAGAGGCATATATTTTTTTAGTTTTAAACTGAGGATGCAAAAGTTTTTCTATATATGACTTAATGGCATTGGAGGCATGAGATCGCCCATACTCACACACTTCTCCACACATATATTGTTCATCTGTCATTGAATATGGAATATGTCAGTCTGCTTGGAGCTTCTTACAAGGAGGTTGAAAACTTGGTTTCTGGTCAATACAACCAAGAAGTGTTTGTTGAAGCTACCTTTGTAGTTCCTAATATTTCGGTACTGAATTTGAAAACCACGACTGAAATCTCCTTTCTCTTTAATCAGAGAACACTCACAGAGAGACTACTCTCAAGTTTCCTTGTCATCTGCGTTCTCCTAAATGAGAAAGATAAGTTTCTTTACCCACTATAAAATCTCCTCCTTTTCGTCTGATATCCTGCCAGTCAATGTCGTGAGATGTCGTGAGAGATCTGCATGCAATGCAAGTTCTGGGAGGACGGGGAAATCTATGATTAAACTGGAACGTAGTTATATGAGCACTCCAGAAAAAATTATTTTGATCTTGAAAAGGCGGCTTCATTGGTGAGTGTCTGTGAACAGAGAATGCCATCTGAATAAGCCTGAAAGTTCTTGCTCCAAGAAAGCTGAGAAGTTACAGAAGGGAAAAGAACATGTCAGCTAACCAAATGACAGCGTTTTGTTGTCGAAGTACTGCCATATATTTAGATAATCACATTTCAATTGTACTGAGCAGGATGACATTCTCCGATGCCTATCTTTACTGTTAGATATAGCTGAAACCAAAAGTGCTGCTATTTTGAAATTTTATTAAATCTTTCAAGAGTCAATTTTTCAGACAACAGAGGTCACCTCTTGCTTCCTGATTCAAAATGACGAAAAAATACACATCCAAAACTTGTGCCACTCTGAGAGTTCACATTTTCGCAGACACACGACCTTTTTTAAAACAAACAGAATCAGTCGTTCACAGTTACAACAGAGTTAGATGTTTGGCTCAAACTCTGGTGGATTTGGAGGGGGACTTTTTGGTAACTCATCCACGAATTCTAATAATAATGGGCTTTTCGGGACCTCGAATGCATCCAACACGGCCAACCAGCCCAACGCGATGGGAAATTCAGCCACAGGTACCTCTTTTGGATCTGCACCTTCCAGCAATATGTTTGGTTCAGCACCTTCTTCCACGCCATTCGGCGGTGCGTCCAGTAAAAATTCCACGGCGCCAGCTTCAGGATTCAGCTTTGGAGGAGCCAATTCTCAGAACAACGCGAATGGTTCAGCCTTGAATCAGGGATCCACATTTGGAAGTGGAGCTGCACCTTCATCCAATTTGTTCGGTAACTCGGCTAATAAACCTAATGGTGGTTTGTTTGGCTCTTCGCCTGCAGCTCCTTCTTCCACAGTAAATAATGCATTTGGAAGTGGTAATACTAATTCCGGGGGCGGTGGCTTATTTGGAGGTTCTGGCTCCACAGGCGGTGGTTTATTCGACAAACCGTCTGCTCCAAGCGGCTCTTTGTTCGGGGGATCCAGCAATTCAGCACAAAATGGCACATTTGGAAACAACTCAAATACGCAAAACAGTTCAGCCTTTGGACAGAACACTCAAAATCAAACTGGCAGTTTGTTTGGTCAAAAACCCCAAACGGGAGGCGCACCAAATCTGCAGAATCAATCGGGAGGTCTTTTCGGTGCCAACAATCAAAACCAGCCGGGGGGACTCTTCGGCTCGAATAATCAAAGTCAACAATCTGGTGGTATGTTTGGAGGAGCAGGAGCACAAAAACCATCGGGGGGACTTTTTGGCTCAAGCTCGAATCAGACTTCAACCTTGGGCTCCAGCCAGCCCTCTCTCTTCGGAACAACACAACCCCCGTCCACGGGAGATCAGTATGGAGTCAAGCTTGGTCCGCTAAATGTGGGAGATATGCCGAAGTCTTTAACAGAATCCCTGAACCGTTCGAAAACGGAACCTTCTCGCAAACGGTCAAACTCGCTCAAGTCTTTGCAGCGGAAAAATAGCCAGCAGTTTGTTTCGCATATGCCAAGCACAGCTTCGTTTCTTGGTTTCGGCGGTTCGGAGAACATAAAGGGCATTTTTTCCAATGTCAAAGCGGAGAACAAGGATGAAAACATGAAAGACGGAAAGGAAATAAAAAGCGTAAACGGTGGCATGAAGAAGACGCATATTTCAGAGATTCGTAAGCTGGTGATCAATCGAAAGCCAAGTGAAAAACGCGCAAATTTCGATTTGATTGATGCAAATCAAGTCATCACAAAACGGAGAAGAATTCTGGGCTCTGCTGACTTGACTCTTCTCCCCACGAGCCGAGAAGCTTTCGAGGTAAACGGCAAGGTAGAACATGAGAAAAAAGTTAACCAGCTCGGATACTGGTGTTCCCCGTCCATACCACAACTGTCAAGGATGTCTGATGAAAAGCTCACTGCTGTTCAAGACTTTATCATTGGTCGTGTAGGATATGGTCAGGTGTCATACGAATTTCCGGTTGATTTGACACAGTTCAAAAGCAATTTTGAAGAACTCCTTTTCGGCAAGGTTGTTGTATTCTCTCACAAGCTAGTGATGGTGTACCACGAAGAGTGCAAGAAGCCTCCTGTTGGAAATGGTATCAACGTTCCTGCTACCGTCACTTTGGACAAGTGTTTCCCTACTGAAAAGGGTACTAAGGTCCCTATCGTCGACCCGAGCCGGCCGGAAGTGCAGCAACACTTCAAACTACTGAAAATGATGCCCGGGATGAGGTTTGTCAGCTACGACCCCATTGTAGGTACATGGGTCTTCCACGTTGATCACTTTAGTATTTGGGGGCTCATCGACGATGACGACGACGAAGTTGATCCTGAAATCGCCTCTGAGTTTCAAAGGCAGCTTGAGCAAGAAGCGGAAAAGGAAGCTGCCAAGCAGGCCAAGTCGCAACTCGTGCATGCGGCTGTTGAAGAGATGTCTGATGATGAGTCCATCGAGATGTTTGATGCCATTCAGGGAGACGACTTAGTTATCGTTGCAAACTCGCCAGCTTCTTCTGAAGGTGACTTTGAAGTGATTCCAGACTCCATCGTGCATGTGAGGCCGTTTGAGCCAAATGTTGAAGACATTGACATGGAGGTGATTGACACCAAGCCCAACTTCGAGACCTCCAATGAGTGGCTGATGCAGCTGAAACTCGACGCTTTCGCAGGATCTGCTTTTGATGAGAATGTCGATTTTGCCCTGAATCCAGAAACTGTGTCTTCCAGGAATCTCGACAAGAAATTGTTTAACGATCTCGACAAAGAGATCGATGCCCAACGCGAGATGCAGCGTGCCTTGAGATGGTCCCCACATGCTATTTGCTCCTGGGCAAGCGACAATCGAGTGGTTTGCAAGGGCTCAGATCACCCAACACTTTCTGTTGTAGAGATGAAATCACAGTTGCCCAAAATTTCAACCGCTCTCGAAACTCTGCATTCCAAGAGCTCTCTGGAGAAGAGGGAGAACGGGTTCCCGCTGGCGACTTCGAAATCCACCAGGTTCAGGGATTTGCTCGAGGTGGGGTATGTGGACGAACTATGGGATCTGTGCTGGCGATTGTTTGACAAGGATGTTTTAGAAAGTGAGCGTCGCTCTTTGGTGGTAGCCTGGTTGAAGAGCACAACTTTACCGGAAATCAGTCAACTTTTGTCCGACTCCCACGATGATTTACTGGAGTGCTGCTTTCTGTGTGTGGTTGCGGGAAATGTGCTTAAGGCTGCTGAGTTTGCTATCAAGAGCGGTAATGAGCATCTTGCTGTTGTGATCTCTCTTCTGGGTTCCAAGGATCCTAGTCTCAAAGTTTTTGCAAAGGGCCAGCTTGAAGAGTGGAACAGACAGCAGGAATCTGTGCCTATGTCTCTGCACAAGATTCTGACTGTTGTGGCTGGCGATCTCACCGAAGAACTATTTGAGGGTCTTTCTTGGAGACTGCGTTTAGCTTTGCAGCTTGAGTATGGACCAGAAGAACCTTTTGGTGAGACTTTGGAAGTACTTGACGTCTCCGACGATGTAGCTTTCAATATCCTCAGACTTTATGCGGGACTAGGTACCATGAATGACGTTTTGGTACAGACGGAACGGATTGAGTTCCAATGGGTCTTGTGCGAGGTTCTGGTTCGGTCGAACAAAGAGGCGAGATTTGAAGGATGGGAGCAGGAACTTGATTCCATCACGATAAAATTCTACGAGTATCTCTTGATGAATCAGTTGTGGAAGGAGGCAATTTTTGTGCTTTCTCATCTCAACAACGACGAGCTTGCCACCAAGCACATTTCGCATTTGATCAGCATCAAGATTGATTATTTTTCAAAATTGGGAGAAAATTTGGTCTCTGTGCTTGGAATCCCCCATTCTGTGGTCCACAAAGCTGTTGCCCTCAGATACAGGTACTCGGGTGACTACTGGAATGAGGCTGAGTCACTTTTGGATGCTTCCGCGTGGGCAGAAGCTCACGAGGTGCTCGTCAAGCATGTAGCTCCAATCGCAGTGATTGAACAAGGCGAAGACCTGCAAAAACTCTCAAAGCTTCTGTCTCGTCTGGAAGGTAAGGGAGATATTTCACAGTGGGACACTGAAGGTGCTGTTTACCAACAGTATCTCACCGTTTTGGAGCTACAGGATAATCTTTTGGAGCAGTTGAAGAACGTGAAAGTTACAAGTTTTAACATAAAAGTGGCTGTTCACCTAATGGCTAGACTGGTGGTCATGCTGGTTCTAGACAGATTTACCGAGGAGGAGACTGGAATTAGGGCAGACAGGCTTTTGTCGCTGCCGCTATCTGAAAACGAGCTGAATTATTTCAAGAAAAGAGTTCCCTCGCACGAATTTAGACAAAAGTTATTGGGCAAGTAGATGTTTTGTATGCATATAATTGTATCATTTTACTGTTGTGCTGTTTGTGGACTAAAGGGATGGAGTGCTCGGGTATGAACTGAACGTCAACACACATATATGTGGAAAAATGTATGGATGTCAATCACCAACATACATATAATTGCACATGATCTAATGATCTAGATCAGGTGTTGGTGACTTGCGATATAGATCTGGCCTTCCGAACTCTGCTGATCCATCCTGAATTGCAGCTGAAAAAGGCATCTCTCAACTAAAAGGAAAGGTGGTCTTCCACAAAGAGGTACGGATGTAATCATAATGGGTGTCTCGGTTAAGAAACCGAGGACTCATGCTGCTTGCAATGTTTGTCGAAAACGGAAACTCAAGGTTTGTACTGCATCTGAGAAACGTCTAATCACAGTGTGACAAAGGCAAGCCGATGTGCGTGCGATGCGAAAAATCTGGCATGGCAGATGAATGCCAGTATCCTCTACCCTCGTGGCTTGACAAGGCGCAAACACATGAAAGTATATCAGCACAAGCGGTCGCCTCGAAAACTGAGAGCCACATTTCCAGTGGTGACTTGTCAAGCGAAATATACTGGTACACTTCAAACTTGCAGGCTCAAGAACGCATTGTATGCGAGATTGGAACATTTGCGCATGATCCGTACTTGTGCACTTTGAATCTAGACTCAGCCTTCTCGTTCGACACTCCTTTCTGTGAATCTGTTATTAAGGAGGTGCAGAAAACATCCCAGAAGCAAACCTCCGCCAATGATACATTTGAGTCTCTCTTATTCATAGAAATGATGTTTCCGCGACGAGCCACATTCTGGGACCTCATCGATACGTTTTTCAGATTTGTATATCCTTTCGTGCCCTTTTTAGATAAACACATGTTCTGTGATGACGTTACTCGACTCACGGGCCCGCGTCTTTCGGAGCAATCGAAAGTGACCTTGAAAGTGAAGAAAAAGCTGGACTTTGCAAGAGTGGGCATACTTCTTATTGTTCTTCGATTGGCGTACCTTGTCATTCCTAGTGGAGACAATTATGTTTCGGAAGATGCGATCAAAGCCGCCAGGTACTGTTTCAAGTCTTTCAGAGTGCTGAAAAAGAGCAACTTGGCCATTCTTCAAATGACGCTCTTTCTTCACATATATGAGAATGTTGCACCAGAAACAGAAATGTTTCTTTGCAGTACGGAGACCCATCTCTTCACGGGAGTACTTTTACAAATGGCCCTGGCTATGGGAATCAATCGCGATCCGTCTAAATACTCCCCAGGCATAGGACGGGACTACAAAACTTGCAATCTGTGCAGAAAGATCTGGTTTTACATTTACTCTTTAGACACTCAGCAATCGGCAGTTGGTTTGCCGCCTCAGGCAAACTCGCATCTTTTCGATACTACTCTGCCTGTTTCCGATGAATCGGCCGATCTTATCGAGAAAGTTGTCAGATCGAATACTGAAGCGCAATACCATGCTGACTTGGAGCACAGAAGAATCCTCAAATACGTATTTAGCTTGAGTGACATTCCAGAAATGGCGGTTGTGGCAAAGCACATGTTCGACCTGGAGAACACTTTGGAAATGCCTTTTTCAGATATCGGCTCTATCCCGAGAGTTTATGAGGTGAAGAGATTCTACGAAAAGTGCTCCTTTCTGTGCTGGTTGCATTACAAATGTTTTTTGCACCACGTTGCAAGACGGAATCCACTGTCGTACTACCATCAAGAAAAGGCTATTTCTCTGGCGGTACAGCTGACAAGGTGTGGTTTTGCGGTGGTTGAGCTCGGTCGGGAATTTCAGTTTTTTCTCGTACCCACGCTGGAGCGATCTGTCAACATGATTCTGCTTTTCCAGTACTCGTTACTGCTCTGGCAGCAGCAAGACGTGGAAGGACACGCGGAAAAGCTTACGAGAAACGTGGAGCGCGGTCTAAAGCTTATGGCACACTACAGTGGGACCTACTACTACGCATGGCGTTCCTATCGAGTGCAGACGTATATTTATTCTCTTGCGCAAAAGACAATTTCTCAAAGACACTTGCCGCATTTCTCCAACGATCAGAAATTGCAGCCAGATGACATACTCCAAAACCTTCCATCTGACTCGGCGATGCTTCCTGAAGCTTCGCAGGCCGACGGCATATGGCTTGCAAAATACGCCGCGCGATTGACCAGTGAATTAGGAGATATCGGAGAGTCCAGTGTGACGGATATATGTGCGGTGCTAAAGGATACCTTTTTCGATGATATTCTATAGTTCATCAGCCATAGCCTTACGCATCGCCATGGGATTCCCAAACACCTGGTGTCTTGCTTTGAGCAAATCCTCATACACAGGTTCTTCATCATCTCGGGGACTCAAATTGATTTTCCTCTTGTCAATTTGCTTGTTGAGCCACTCTAAAAAATCAGAGTCCATTTTCATTCCAGAGAAACTGGATTTCTTGAGCTCTACCAATTTGCCAAAGAGGTTTCTAAATTGGGACTCGGTGGAGATTTCCTCTTTGGTGAGAGTTTCTGTTAGCAAACGGAACAAAACCAGGGTTTCGTCTTGTTCTGTGTCTCTTTTCTGTAAAGATGTATGCTGAAGGATTCTCAGAGCTCGACTTTGGGAACTTGAGTCCAATCTATCAAGAACAGCCAGAAGCCTTTGGTTTCCATGGCAGCTTTTAAATTTACCAAACCCGGTGTCGTTTTCAGTCAAACCGCTCAGCACACCGAGGTATCTTTTGAGGATGACCTGATCCTCTGAATGTTCTAATCTTTGCATCAGCAGCTCCATCAAGTTGGAGTCGGCATGCGACCAAAACACTTCAAGGGCGTCTGGGTTGTTTCTCAAAGACGCTGCTACTGCTCGAAGTGCGGTTTCTTTGATTCTGTGAGTCTCGTCTTGGGGAATGGCAGAAGATCTCATTTTCTGGTCCGATAATCCCGACAAAGTCAGCAATGGTTCGACATTTTTCACCAACTCGACTCCGTGCTCTAGGTCATGTGACAAGTCGGCGAGAAGTTCAAGACAGTCCAAAACCTGAGCTGAACTAGTGGGGTTTACGGTAAACGAGTTCACTCCTCGAAGACAGCTTTTGAAGTCATTTCCTTTGGTTATTTCATTGGTTATTTCATCAGACACAGGCTGAAGACTTTTGTCATTTGCGTCTGATTCCTTTTCCAGCATCTTGGCTTCTTTTTTCAGTGTATCAACGTTGAGCCGCACGTGCAAGCCAGCTGGGATTATTTGACCTGATTTCACTTCTTGCCAGAATTCTGACGGAACGAACAACTCAGGATAGCAATCAGAGTTATCTGGGCAGATGATGGGAGCAGCCAATGCGGTTGCCAATAGTACAAGTTTTAAGGGTATCATGGTGTATTGGTTTGCCTGAAATGACTTATTTTCTGTCATTTTTTGCAGGCAATGTTTCCAAAGTGCACCTGAAAGTTGATACAATTCTGAACTGCCCAAGGGCGGGAATTCACCCAAGGACAATTTGTAGCGGTCTAGAGAGAGACTTATCGATGGAGGTGGCTTCGATTTGCATTCTGACACGGGCTTTTTTTATGATCTCCAGAGTTTATGGAGTGCTCTTAGCACTTGATGGGAAAAGATAGAACGACAATATGATCAAACTTGGAGTATGCTATACCCCTAGATGGTGAATCCTCAGCAAGGCGGTCATATATGTCTGGAAGCGATGAAGGGTGGCGGGGAAAGTATTGTGTAGGCAGGACGTGAGTTGATCGAAATGGTTCTCCTATAATACTTTGTGAAAGCGCAGTGTTCAAGCCAAAGAAGCGATACTTTATGGATATGGTTTGTCCTGAATTTACATCCTCGCCCCTCTCAGACGGAATTCTACGAATGACAGAGAAATCACTTGACTTCAAATCTGACTAGGGAGATGAAAGATGGAAATATTTGTCACTGAGGTGAAGTCAAAATGGACCGCCTCTTTACAGGACAAGGCATCACAACCTTCGACTCATCAGGACTTTTTCAAAACAAATCGCTTCTATTATTCTATCGCTCTATAAAATCTACACAGACTTGCTTAGAGCCTGTTCGATGTCAGCCACCAGATCCTCCACATCCTCAATTCCGCAACTGAGTCTAATTAGGTCATCGTAGATGCCGTTAGCCTCACGCTCCTCGACAGAGATTCCAGCGTGGGTCATGATTGAGGGTACTTCAAGAAGTGACTCAATACCACCGAGCGACTCGGCCAAGGTGAAAACCTTTGTAGACTCGCAAAACTTTGAAGCGGCAGCTTTGCCACCTTTAATTCTGAAGGAAATCATACCGCCACCGAGACCTCTGCTGTGCTGCTTGAGGAAAACGGCTCTCTGAGGGTGAGATTCTAGCCCCGAGTAGTTCACTTTCAGAACTTTGTCAGATTTCTCGAGGTAGCTGGCAATTTCGTTGGCGTTATTTGATGCCTGTCTCACACGAAGATGGAGAGTCTTGAGTCCTCTGTGAGCCAGCCATGAGTCGAAAGGAGATGGAACAGCTCCTGTGGCATTCTGGAAAAATTGCAAGTCGTTGGCAATAGTTTCGTTGTTTGTAGCCGCCACACCCATAACGACATCGGAGTGACCGTTCAGGTACTTTGTCACACTGTGCATGACGATATCAGCACCGTGGTCCAAAGGAGTCTGGATGTATGGAGACAAGAAGGTGTTGTCTACAACTATGTACACCTCCTGGCCAGGCTTTTTCGATTTGTCAACAATTGAGCGGATCTCTTCAATGTCGGTAAGAACCAAAGTCGGGTTAGAAGGTGTTTCGATCCAAACAAGTTTGGTGTTTTCATTGATGAGCTTTGGAAGATCCTGAACCAAGTCTTTTGTGAACTCAACTTTAATGCCAGTCTTGTTGGCAACTTTGGTAAAGTATCTGTGCGTACCACCGTAAACGTCACTGAAGGATACAACTTCGTCGCCAACCTTCAAAGTATGCAAAATGACAGAAATAGCGGCTGATCCTGAAGCAAACGCGACACCGTAACGGGCATTCTCCAAAGAGGCAACAGCTTGCTCGAAACTGTCTCTGTTGGGGTTTGATGATCTAGAATACTCAAACTCTCCCAATGGGTTGGCTGGAGAAGACTGAGCAAAAGTTGTGGATAGAGAAATGGCTGGAATCACAGCACCGGTTGACTTGTCTGGGTGAGAACCCTCATGAACTGCTCTAGTACCAAATCCTGACATTTTTACTTATAGAGTGAAGTGCAATGCCTTATATATATTGGAGAACCAGGTGATGAAAGAAATCATCACAGACAGGAATGATGCAATAATTCGTGATGCGTGATTATGTAATCAGGAGGGTCCTGATCTCATCCTTACACCTCATGCTTTTACGCCGCTCTTTGTCCATATTCTATGGGTTGATGTAATTTTTGCCAAACCGCTCGATGCGGCTGTTTGGGCTTGTATTGACGGATCTCAAGGCAACTTAAGTAGTAGCACTATCTGTGTATTCTTTACGCAATAATAAAAACTGAAACGGATGTAGATGGAAGTCAAATCTCCAGCATAAGAACTGCATCAGTCTACTTTACTTTCTGTGGCAGCCTCTCTGATGACCAGAGAAAGGGGTTGGCAAGATTTTGCTGCACACGGAGAAATGCAGATGATCTCTCAGTGACACAGAAGTATGATCAAATGAAGCCACTATCAAATGATGTCATATTGCTGTTTTCATAGCTTGCCATTCTTTCTTTCTATTTTCGTCATTGTGCAGAATGAACAGTCTAGATTAAAAGAAGCGTCGTTTAAGAGATCTACTTCTGAAGGCTGTGGAAAGCTCAGAGATGAATATCTCTCGACTCTCTCTGTTTACAAAGATTGTGCTACCCATCTAACGACCCGTCTGCCATTACGTCTCAACCCACAGATGCAGATCCTTAGATAATAAGCACAAACTTAATAACTGTTTCTCACACATACAACAAGGTGCACTTTCACTTCTAATAAACATCCATTAAATGCACTACAGAAAATCCTCTAATCGAAAAGACCGAATCCCATGTCGTCATCAGACTCTTCCTTCTCCTCCTCAACTTGTTCCTCGGCAGCAGCTGGGGCATCAGCAGAGCCAGAAGCAGAAGCGGCACCAGCAGCTGGGCCACCGGTTGGGACGGATGAAAGCTTCTCGTTACCCTCAGCGATGAGTTCTTCAGCGTTCTTTCCCTCAACCTCGGAAATCAACTTGGAGAGTCTCTCCTCCTCGACTTCGATTCCAACAGACTCCAAAACGGACTTGACGTCGGACGAAGATGGGTTAGCGTTACCGGCGTTAACCAACAATAAGTAAGCAGCTAAGTACTTCATCTAGATTGTTAGAGCATTGAATATCCTAATCACTTACTTTTGATTATTTGACAAATAGGTTTTTCCACTCAAAATGAAAAATGGCCGTGCATGAGGAGATGTTTGGATGGACGGAGAAAAACGCAGTCACACTTTTCTTTCCATTTTTAATTTTTTTTCAAAAAGGTAGTGCGCAAACCGGCTTTTGGTGCGAATTTGGTGGTTTTTTTCACCCAAACATACCTGTATAGTGACCAACAGCCAATATGTCTGAAGCAGCCCCAAGAAAGAGAACCTTCAAGACCTTTTCATACAGAGGCGTTGACCTCAAGGATCTCCTCGAGATGCAAAACGAGGACTTTGCCAAACTCTGCAGTGCCAGAATTAGAAGAAGATTCCAAAGAGGTCTTGGATCCAAGCCAGCTGGTCTCATGAAGAAATTGAGAGCTGCTAGACTTGCCACTGAGCCAAATGAGAAGCCAGCCATGGTCAAGACTCACTTGAGAAACATGGTTGTTGTTCCAGAAATGATTGGCTCTGTCATCGGTGTGTACAACGGTAAAGTTTTCAACCAAGTTGAAGTCAAGCCAGAGATGGTTGGCCACTACCTTGCTGAATTCTCCATCTCTTACACTCCAGTCAGACACGGTAGACCAGGTCTCGGTGGTGTATCCAGATTCCTCCCATTGAGATAAATGTCTTCATATAACAGTTTAATGTATTTTTTGCTTGGTATGCTGAAAATAAATATTTGAAAACAACAAAAACTCTAACTCTTGATGCCCATTGCTAAAAGATCCTCCTCTATCTCTTCCTCTCGTGCCGCTTTCAAGTTCTGCAGAGAACTGGGGAAGCCATCGTTTTTCTGAAGTGTACTCAAAAGTCCTATCTCTGTTAAATATGAGTTTCTCTGATCGATTAGCTCCGTGATCGTTTGTCTCTCGTCCACTTGCAGTTTCTTCTTCAGATGCGGATTAAATTGACAGTGGTCCGGTATCCACAATGCCATGTTATCTAAGTTTCTTCTCTCTCTATTTATTGCATACCACTTGGATGTTGTTTCCTGTATGAGTGAAGTTTTGCAGTCTTGTCTGTTTTTTTCGAAATTTTGATGAACGTGATACCGCGTTCCTCTGATCATGTTGTCAATGCTCTGAAGCTGATATTTTTGATTGTTGATCAAATATTTTAGCCTCTTTTCATACCCACGTGTAAGTATTTCCGTTATTCGATTGTACTCAGGATGCACTCCGCTTTCGCACAACTGCAACTCAAACTGCAACTTTGAAAGCTGGCTCTCATAGATGGAATCCTTGAGTTTCGCAAATTCAATCTCAATTTCAGAAAGTTCTCCTATGGCTTCTTCGCGTATTCTTTGTCTTTCCAAATCTTTTTGAGTTGTCACCTCGTCATCATCGTGAATATTATACTGCTCTTCCTCTTCCTGCTTGCTAGACTCGTGCGATTCATGTCCATTCATCTCACCCTTGAAGTTCCCGTTCTGTGGAGATGTTGTTTTTCTCCTCTTGGGTTCAGGCTCAGATAAAATAACTTTTTCATCCAGTTCCGGAGATCGTCTACTCGGCTCTGGCTCAGTGACAGGGTCTCTGTCATTCTTGTGATGTTGGTCTAGACTGAAGAGCTCCATCTTGTCTGTTTCAGCCTCTGAAGTATTCACGTCGCTCAAATCCGAGCTAGCAGTTCCTCCTTGGATATATTTAACGCTAGCTTCCCCGATGTTGGATGACTGGATCTGGGAAACTGAAAGGTCTGACAAGGGCGAAGTGTTCCCCAAGGATGATACTGTATGTTAGTGGAAAAACTCTCAAAATGGGAAAACTCACAAACTGTGCGATTGATTCTGTGATTTCTGGGTTCGTGATAGTTCTCCAATGCTGGCATCACTATAGGCTGTCTGGTATGGGCAAATGAGTCCTCACCGCTAAGAATCTGTAGTGAAGCTAATATTTACCTTCTGCATAAAAGAGCAGGGTAACCTTATACCTTTTGAGTGAGAATGATAAGATAATAGTTTTTTCTTTTTTTTTGCACATAAAAGTTCTATTCAGTCACTATACATTATATATCCCCTAGCAAACTTGTGCTGTGCTTGTTTTATGTTGAAATCAGTTGACCAAAATACCCAAATATCATAGAAGCTGGTACTTGTAAGAAGGTTGACCAAATGTATTCTTCTGTGGCGTTCTGTAAGTAATAGGCTGGGCCACACCCGATGATTTGAAAATGATGCAACATGGAGCCTATCTAGAGGTCTGATTAATGAGTGCTTTCATCTTGCTGGTCGATCAGGTATAGAATGTGAGCTTCCTGAAAGATCATTTACTGTTCAGTTCTTTCTCAACTTATGTCCGTATTATGGCATCGGCTTTACTCTGTGTCGAATAACTGCAATTTTTAAATCTCCAATTGTTCTTTATTCCGCCCACTGGGTGAATCACATTTTCAGATGATGCTCGGATTCCCCAGAGATTAAGCTGTATTTAAACATGTAAGATAATTAAGACATTACAGATTTTCGAGATGAATCCACGATCAGGGTTATCAGGGATTATACAATCTCAGAAAACAATACTCCTCTCATATAGTTAGCCTATGCAAAATAAGATTTACAAAGAGCATATTCATTTAGAAATGATCGAGCCGCCGTGTGCGAATGACTCCAAATTGACACACAGCTGGGCAGAGTTGTCTCCGGACTTTGCAGAAAAACAATGCCAGTATATGGCTCACCTTTTGTAGTGCATATACAAACCATTATAAAAACACCTTCCCATCAATGGAAAGCAAGAATTGTCAGGCCGACTCTATTCAGAAAAATTCAATATCAAGGTGCATTTCAAGAACTCTGGATTTTTTTTTTTTTTTTTTTTTTCTTTGTACAATCATGGATTCACTATTTGGGCATGCAAAGGAAAAAGTGGACTCTGCTATGAGCAGCTTGTTCGGCAAGTCCTCAAAGCCTCTTGATCGTGATTCGCTGCTAAAGAGACAAAGGACTGTTATTGAAGTTCCTGAAGAACCTACCAGAGAAGAGAAACCGGCATTCAGTGAGCCTCCTCAAGAATCCACCAAAGAAAACAGAAAAGAAAACAAAAAAGAAAACAAAAAAGAAAACAAAAAAGAAAACAAAAAAGAAAAGCATGGTCAAGATCGTTTGAAGAAGAACAAGAGAGATGAGCAGGATCAAGATCGCCCCAAGAAGAAAAGAAAGGG
This sequence comes from Citeromyces nyonsensis, assembly GCA_030580415.1. Lineage (NCBI taxonomy): Eukaryota > Fungi > Ascomycota > Pichiomycetes > Pichiales > Pichiaceae > Citeromyces > Citeromyces nyonsensis. The sequence continues at coordinate 15,016 of JAKTTA010000010.1, forward strand.
AACCTCTGACGACTTGGAAGGAAAGTATTTCAGCAAATTAATGGGCCAATCGGAGGAGCACTCATCTAGTGAGAAGGAAGAAGATAAGGAAAATTCTGTGTCTTCTGAAGGCGTCGCTGAGACTGAAACTGCCATCGATGAGCCTTCCAAGGCTGTAACGGTTGACTTGAAAGTGGATGAGTTGAAAAAGGCAGAGTGTACCATTTTTGTAGGAAACTTGTCTATTGACGTCATCAGCAGCAAAAGATCACAAAAAGATGTGACAGACCACTTCAAGCAGTTTGGTAAGATCAAGTCAATAAGATTCAGATCTATTGCCCAGGGAAATAACAAGCCCAAAAAGGTTACTTATATTAAGAAAACCTTTGACGAGTCTCAGGAAGCTATCAATGCGTACATAGTATACGAGAACAAGCAGGATGCCCTCAATGCGGTCAAGTTGAATGGAACAGTTTTTGGCAAGACTCACTTACGAGTTGACCACTTGACGCATCCGCTCAAGGAAGATAACAAGAAATCCATCTTTATTGGGAATCTCGATTTCTTGGAAACTGAAGAGAGCCTTTGGAAGTTTTTCGGTGAGCACGTTGGTGCGGATCAGATTGACAATGTAAGAATCATCAGAGACTCAGCCACAAACTTTGGTAAAGGTTTCGCCATTGTGCAGTTCAAGGACAGTGTTTATGTCAACAAGGCCTTGTTACTAGATGGGAAAGAGCTCACAACTTCCAGTAAACCAAGAAAACTGCGCATCCAGAGAGCTAAGAAGATGAACAAACCACAGGAAAGACCAAACACAAAGCAGCGGCTATCTGAGAAGGAAAAGACAATGATTGGAAGGGGCAAAAAGGTACTTGGAAAGAAGGACAAGAGAGCGATCGGTCAACAAGTAATCGAGGGTGAAAGGGCCAAAAAGGGTGATCGTGTTGTGGGACTGAAAAATAAAGCTGGCAGAGTCAGGAAACCAAGACACAAGAAGAAATAAATTTAGCATTTAATACAAATAAACACTATCGATGCATCCAAATCCCGCTGCTACTCCTCCCTCATTGCTTGAGCTAAATTTAGACCTCAGTAACCATCCGGCATTGTCGTTTTGCAAAATGTCTCCGCTCTTTTCATTGAACAGAATAGTGCCAAAAATCCCCAACTCGCTGATGACATTTTCGTGATATACTTTGCCCTCTCTTAGGATTTTATTCTCATGACTGGCAGGACTGATCATTTCCATCAAGATGTAAGCTGCCCAGTCTGATTTTGGAATGCTGCTCAAGAAGGACGGGATAGTCTCTTTGTATACATTGTTACCTCCACCTTCTCGCTGCGGTTTCAAAACATACTTTTCAGCCTCATTCATGGCCAGCTTGACAGTTTCAGCCCCGCCTTCGGATAGATCCAGCGAATGGATGGCTACAAAGGAACTCATGAGATCGTCGATATCTGACTCTGATGCTTGCGGTAACAAAGTCTTTACTACTGACTTGTCCGTCAAGATTTGCTGGGTCTTTTTCACCCCACTGAGCTGCGTCAGTAACGACGGAGCTTTCACGGCCATAGTTGTTTCAAGCAGTAAACGTGCTTCCCAAGTTCTGGGGCAGCTGTAGTCGGAAGGACCATAGCCAGATCTATAATAAACCACAGAGACTTCATTTCCTGACGACTTGACGGAAAGCCGACCCTCCTGATCGATCGAAACCTTGTCATTCACCTCCTCCAGGGTCATCCTCACACATTTTATACCATACTTCTCTACCAACACATTGTCTAATGCTCTCTGGTCAAACACGTTCCGTTCCTTGTTCTGGACGATGAAGAGAACGATTGTGTCGGTCGTCTTCATTGAGTTGTTGTAATAGTTGACAGCATTGGAAAGACCAACCGATAGTTTGTCGGCCGAATCTGAATCAGGAAGCTCAGCTTCATCGTAATGCTGACCCGCATCTGCATAGTCTCCTGAGCGATTCAAATAGCGATGTGCCGCTGCAACTTTTGGGGAAAGACCACCAAAAGAAACGCTTACAGTGTTGAACTCTATCTGCTTGATAGAACCACTAATTTCATCCAACATGTAGTCAGATCTGAAAAGACCAAGCGATACCTCCTGCTTGATTCCCTTCTGTTTGGCCTGCTGGTATGTTTCCCACAGCTTTCCCGTAAAGTCCTTATCGTGAGTGGAGAGAGTCTCTATTATTGCTCCAAGCCATTCCACATTGACAACGATGTTGGCATACAACTTGTTGAAATTCTGCTGCACTCTGACAGCTTTCTCAAATTGACATCTCGGAAACGGTGTCGGAAAGAGTGTCACGGGAGCATGAATGGCAGAGTTGATATCGAAACTTGGAGGATACATAGTCAGTCCATTGCCTAAGCACCATTGAGAAAGGTTTGTGATGAGCTGATGCTCCTTTTCGCTGTCCAGAGACGGGAAGCCCTTGTGCTTATTAATCATAGAGAGGAGAGATAGCAGATAGAAAAAAAATAAACCCACGGCGGGAGTCGAACCCGCAATCTTTTGATTAGAAGTCAAACGCGTTAACCATTACGCTACGCAGGCTTCTGTGTTTGCGAAAACGAGAATGTTGCTCATATAGTGGACCACTTAATGACTGCTAATGCCCTAGGCCGTTTATCTCTCCAGCACCCCCTGACGATGTTCCCAGGTAGTGCCACTATTCGACAGACGGAGATACATAAATTCGGTGCGGATGAGAGTTTAGCGGGTATGGGTCATTGACCGAGTCCCACACAGGGGTACGCTTAGGCTGCCTATCGTGCGTAAATGCATTCTCTTCGTCGTTAGCTATAATGGAACTTGTATGTGAAAAAAAGAAGGTTGTCGATGGAAAGATAAGTAGGGGAGCAAATTCCGCTCGAGTTTGGCGGCTGATGGGTACTAATTCATTTAGGAAAACCAGAATTTCTAGACTTTTTTGAAAGTTTCTAGACTGTTGAACACCGTTAATAAGTTGAAGAGTGCGTGCTACTATTGTTTTCATACTTGATTTGAAGCCTAGACTCTACATGCACACTATGATAATCACAGCGACTTTCAACTTACTAGGTAATGACTTCAGAGCTAGTGTTGGCTTTCTTGGAGGTCTCAGTAGGCAGCAAAACAATTATACTGGTATCAAACTTTTACTACTCATTGTCAATTAGTTCTTGCTTGACATTTCAATCCCCAGGTTACGATCTATTAGTGTTCACCAGGATGATGGGACTAAAAATACTTTAAGAGCAATTTCAACTCTTTATATCAACTCGGACACCGACAGAGATAAAG
>JAKTTA010000010.1:19735-68698 GCA_030580415.1 Citeromyces nyonsensis
CAGGGGTACGCTTAGGCTGCCTATCGTGCGTAAATGCATTCTCTTCGTCGTTAGCTATAATGGAACTTGTATGTGAAAAAAAGAAGGTTGTCGATGGAAAGATAAGTAGGGGAGCAAATTCCGCTCCTGCTTGATTCCCTTCTGTTTGGCCTGCTGGTATGTGGAACTTGTATGTGAAAAAAAGAAGGTTGTCGATGGAAAGATAAGTAGGGGAGCAAATTCCGCTCGAGTTTGGCGGCTGATGGGTACTAATTCATTTAGGAAAACCAGAATTTCTAGACTTTTTTGAAAGTTTCTAGACTGTTGAACACCGTTAATAAGTTGAAGAGTGCGTGCTACTATTGTTTTCATACTTCATTTGAAGCCTAGACTCTACATGCACACTATGATTATCACAGCGACTTTCAACTTACTAGGTAATGACTTCAGAGCTAGTGTTGGCTTTCTTGGAGGTCTCAGTAGGCAGCAAAACAATTATACTGGTATCAAACTTTTACTACTCATTGTCAATTAGTTCTTGCTTGACATTTCAATCCCCAGGTTACGATCTATTAGTGTTCACCAGGATGATGGGACTAAAAATACTTTAAGAGCAATTTCAACTCTTTATATCAACTCGGACACCGACAGAGATAAAGCGGCTGTATTTCTTCTGAGGACACATCTTCAAAGCTGCAAGAAAGGGGGTTGTGTCATTACAGCTTTGAGTTTTCAGGGCTTGAGTTTACGACCCCGTGGTGTGTCCAATAATCCTCAAGTTCTGAATCTTTTAATTTCTGATTTTTAAAAAAGCAGATCGCTTCTTGTGGCTTATCCCTTGTATCTTCCAGAACTTTACTATTGGCTATTGTCCTGGCAGTGTCCGGTCTTTTTTTTTTTTTTTTTGATAGGTTCTCCTGTCTACGGATAATTTCGAAAAATGTAAAGTCAAACTCCTGTAAGCTAATGTTTTGATTTTTCTTAACCTTGTCAAAAAAGTGAAAGAAAATCCGCCTTTCGTTTCCTTTTGGGTAGAGAATGACGGGAAAATAAATGATATAATCACAGAAAAGGCGGACACCAGTTTTTTTTTCAACCTTAATATATATATATATATTATTCACATAGAAGTCCCAGTGAATCAATATACAACATAATTATATATACCTCAACGTACTCGTGTTGTCTTTAAATTAACGAAAAATTCGATACCGTGGAAAGTTGTATTTGTAAAAAGGTCAGGAGCCTAGGTACAAACGAATTCACTATATATATATATATATCATCACGCGTACATAAACAACGCGACGCGATGCCTGAGACGGTTGATTTCTCCACTTTGGAAGGGGAAAAAGAAAATGTGCAACCGATAAGCGAAGGAAGGTCTGCGCGTGCTCTTAGTGAGAAATTTTTAAAGTCTTCGGACGAACTAAAAAGAGACCAAAGGATGGAAAGAGCCAGATTAGAGGGAGCACTAAACGACACCAACGAACTGGATGATCCTATTACTCCCTATCTCGAGTATCTTGAATGGATATCCTATAATTTCCCACAGGGGCTGACTCAGGAGAGTGGTGTTATACCAGTTTTGGAGAGGTGTACGCATGACTTCAAAGAGGACGATTACTACAAGAACGATGTAAGATACCTGCGAGTATGGATACAGTATGCCAGGTATTCTGACTCTCCTCGTGACATTTTCGCGTATTTGTTCAGGAAGCAGATCGGGGTGCAGCTGGCTCTGTACTATGAGGAGTTTGCATCATACTTAGAGTCTGCCAAACAGATCAAGCAAGCAGAGGAGGTATTTTGCGCTGGAATAAAATCTCGAGCTCGTCCTTTGAAAAGGCTGGAGAGACACTACCTTGAATTCAAACAACGAGCTCATGATGCACGATATACTGACACTTCCCTTACACAAAGTGTTTTTGGAGAGAAGAGAAAGTACACAGATGAGGAAACGCATGAACATAGATCAGCTGTGAGGTCAAAATTGAATGTGTATGCTGATTCGTCTAATCAAGCTGTACTCAGTGGGGACGTGCGTGAGGGTCATTTGGGAAGTGTAGAACTCCGACGAAGAGAAAATATCATCAAACCTTCTCCATGGGCGGGAGAAAAAATACCCCTTGATAACAAGGGGAGTGTTTCGAGAATGTCTTTTGAGGTTTTTCGAGATAAATCCTCTGTATATCCCGTTACCAAAATGGTGAAGACGCATGACAAGAAGGATGAAAAGCTCAATTTCAATCTGGACATGTTGATGGGACAGGATGAGGAGTACTGTTTGATGGAAATTCTCGCAATGTCCAGAAATGTTTACAGAAGGGAAGACAGAAGGGAAGACAGAAGGGAAGACAGAAGGGAAGACATAGGGGAAGACAGAAAGGAAGACAGGAGGGAAGACAGAAGGGAGGACAGAAGGGAGGACAGAAGGGAGGACAGAAGGGAAACCATAATGGAAGCCATCAAGGGAGACAAACAGGAAATACCTTCCAACCCCCCGAGGTCTCCCACGATGACAATGTACTCAAAAGCTGCAACAGAAGAGGTTTATGCCATGATCAATCAGCCTATCGAAACAGATGCAGAAATGACAGCTCCTCCTGAAGACGTAAAGATGGAAAATCCCCCTGCTATGACTCCAATTCACGAAGCCGAATCCGACGATGAGTCCCTACACGAAGTGATTTCCTCTTCCCCTTTTATAGAGCACGTGGTGCGAGGCTCCTTTGTCAACCCCATTGATCCGGTTATGAGGAAAAAGTTGCTAGACGAACTTGACCCGAAGCTGGAACAGTATGCTGGGTTTTCGCAGCATTATAGGGATTTCTCACGGCTGGCCTCGCTTGAAAGGTTTGTGCATTCATCAAAGGGTGGTGTTCTGGGAAACAAAAACGCCATGCTTGATTTCAAAGACGGCTTGTACTGCGTGACAAAGGAACTAGGAAAAGGAGGGTTCGGTACTGTTTTCCTAGCTGAAAGCTCGATTGGGGAGAAAGTGGCCATAAAGGGAGAATCGCCCGCCAACTTGTGGGAATTCTATATACTTCGAGCCATCGCAAGCAGGTTGGGAGAGAAGGAAATAGGGAACTCGGTGGTAAAGGCCAAAGCGCTGGAGGCGTTCCCCGACGAGAGCTACCTGATACTTGATTATGCCAATCAGGGCACATTGCTTGACGTGTTGAACATATTTCGTCAGCCTGGCAAGCAAAACATGAGTGAGAGCTTCGCTATGCTTATCTGCATTGAACTTCTTAAAGTTGTGGTTGCATTACATGAGATAGGAATCATCCACGGGGATTTAAAGCCCGACAATTGCATGGTGCGTTTTGAAAGAGTAAACAACAATAAGTGGTCTGCTTCATACAACAAGTCCGGGAAAGGAGGATGGGGGTTGAAAGGGCTACGGTTGATCGATTTCGGCAGGGCGTACGATATGACATTGCTGCCAGAGGGTTCAAAATTTCAAAGTCACTGGCCAACAGACAACCAGGACTGTGTCCAGATGAGAACAGGTCAGCCGTGGTCTCATGAGGCTGATTACTTTGGTGTTGCCTCCATAGTGCATTTATTCTTATTTGGGGATCTTATTGAGGTGGAGCAATCTCTTCAAGATCGATGGAAAATTGTCAACGGGTTCAGGCGGTACTGGCAGAAAGATCTATGGTCACGTTTATTCGATGTTTTGCTCAATGGAGATGACCACAGAGCGTTGGATCACATAAGGAACGAGATGGAACAGTGGCTCGAACATAATAGCACCAGCGGAACGTCTCTGAAAAGTGTCATAGAGGATTTGGAGCAATCAATCAATAAATAGAGCATTAAACGTATAGATTATTCTCGAAACGGTACAGCATCCATCGAGTTGGGAGAACGCATCAAGTTGATCTTCTCCTTCAAAGACACAGGAGGCATGTTGTTAACTATGGAGACCTGAGCAGATCTGGATTCATCGTCGGAAAACTTGGTAGAGTACAGAGATACAACACTTGACATATCGGCAGTTTCGTGATCTTGTCGAGACTCTGACACTTCATCTCTTCTATTGGTGACAGCTCTCTTGAGATTATCGTGCAAGTGGGAGAAGCGGCTTCTGAAAAGTCTTTTCCCCTCTACGCCATCTTTGGTGGCAGTTGTAGAAAGTCCCGACGCGTTGGAGCTTCTTGACACCGGCCGTGACATCTCAAGCGAGCTTGTGTCATGTTGGTACTCTGACGACCCCAGCGATGCCCTTGTAGATGAGACACTTTCTTCTGCAGCAAAGTCTATGTTATCTTGGTTCATAGTGCGGGTTTTGTTTCAATAGCAAGAGGCTATGCAGGCATATGCACAACCATGCAAGCGAAGTTCTGAAAGGCTTCTCCGGATTTTAAGCCGGGTAACCCGCACATTTTCAGTAATGTCGAGTCTCATCAGGTCCGGTTTTCCCCTTCGGGGAATTATCAGAGGTGGTGCTTTGTTGCGGTCAATCCGTTACAATTCGTCAGAGCCCAGCCATGTATTTACTAAGCTAAGCGACGAAAAAGACCCTCACAGAGAGGCGTTTTTCAAGTATACATGGGGGTCATGGCTTCAAAACGACAAGACGGAGAAGGCGAAGCGTATGACTCGTTTCTCCATCGAGGGAGCAAACACATTGTTTGAGTCGCTGTATGAATCTTCTTTAAAATCTGCCAAGTCTGGTGGCATTATCTCAAACCCTGTAAAGGCTGACCAGAACGTTGTGATTCTTCCCCACAACGTGGACGTGAAGGCTATCGGGCTGGTGAACCCCAATCAGTCGATCGCAGTCACACAAATGTCCAGCATTCACGAGGGTAAGCACCACCGCATTTACAAGATCGAGACCAATTCCTCTAGATCTTTTGTGCTTAGAATTCCTTACAATCTGGAGTCCGAAGCCGCCAGAAGTCTCAGGATCAAGTCTGAGGTGGCCACTATGGATTTCTGCAGAGAAAAACTTGGTATCAAGGTACCAAAAGTGTATGCTTTTTCTGCAGACAGCACCAACCCGCTAAAATGCCCATTTATCTTGATGGAGCATCTTGAGGGCGACCTGATGATGCGCCAGTGGAACCCGCTAGCCAGTGATGAAGATGCTCAATCTCTGAAACAGGTTATTGACCCTATGGCTGATTTTGAGGAAAAGCTGCTTTCTGTAGAGTTCAACCAGTTTGGATCGCTCTTCTTCAAGCAAGACGTTGACGCACAGCTGCAACAGAAGGGAGAACCATACGAGGGAGAAACCAGAAAAGAGTTGAAGGATAGATGGAGAATTGGACCCACCGTCGAAAGACAGTTTTACCGGAACAAGAATGGACTGAAGAGTTCTCAAATTGCAGAGAAAACCGGCCCATGGCCACAGGAGAAACCCTTGCAGATGATATCGGATCTGGCAGAGCTTGAGGTTGAGAATCTGAAGAGCGAGCTGAGTCTGCTTAATGCCGATTCCAGTGCAAAGGCTGTTTCGGAAAAGCCCAAGATGGAAAGCGCCATTAGGGTTTTCGAGAAACTGAGCGCAATTGCTCCTGCGCTTTTCAACACAAGTTCGCAATCTGTTCCAAACATTGCTAGTCTCTTCAAGCCCAGACTGTATGAGCCGAACCTAGATCCGATGAACGTTGTGCTTGTGCAAGAGATACCTCACTTGCTAGACCTGGAAAATGCATGCATCAAGCCTTTCATCTTGCAGTCTTACCCGTCTTTTGTAGCGTACGAAGGACCCAAAATCTTCAACCTCGAGGAGGAAGTGGAAGGGTACAAGGAGCTGGACGAGGTTGAACAGCAGCAGTACCAGTTTATGTACAAGCGCACGAGAAACCAGTTCCAGTGGGAAGTTGCCCTTAACAACAAGCGCAAAGACCTACTGGGAGCCATTGCTCCAGCCATAAAGCTGCTAAGATCTCCGTACACTTCTGCTTTGGAAAACAAGAGCGTGAAGGACTACCTGTACGTGGAGGCATGTCTGATCAACCTGCAGCAACTGTGGTCTAGCTACTACGGACACGGACTTGTCAGTTGCGAGGAAATGCCCAACGGTTTTACCAAGCAAGAAATCGAGACAAACGCCAAAGAACTAGAACAATACCACGCCGAGATAACCTCTACACCTTTTGCCGCTACAAAGGGCTGGGTTCCTCAGGACATGTTTGTAAATTTGAAAAAGCAAGGAATCATAGTGGAAGATGGAGAGGATCATAAAATTGACACTGAAAAGGTGTTGAGCTGATTTGAGTGGGTTTTCTCTCAGATTTTTTGTACATATGTAATTAACGCACGCTGATTGGCTGATATGTACGATTCCGGCTCGGTCGTGCGCACACTTAAAATCACTCTACTTCTAGAACACCATATATTCCACAATGCTTCTTCAACGTGTCGGGCTCAGGGGTATGTTATCTCTGCTTAACGCTTTCTAACCATTAGCTGTTCCTAAAAGTGTTTCTAGAAGTTTTGCCCAACAGGCACTTCGTACGGTATCTACCGTAAAGACATCTGAAGATGAAGCTTTCGGTATACTGAAGGCTCAGCGTGGCCAGAGACCTGTATCTCCTCATCTGACCATTTACCAGCCTCAACTTACGTGGTATTTGTCCTCATTGCATAGAGTTACTGGAGTCGGAATGGCTGCCGGATTCTACGCCCTCACGTGCACTTATGCTCTGACATCTGTCCTTGGACTTCCCTTCGACAGTGCCACCCTTGTCTCTGCATTTGCCGGTTTGCCTCTCATTGTCAAGCTGGGAGCAAAGGCTGCTGCTGCTTATCCTTTTGCATTCCACTTTGCCAACGGTTTGAGACACTTGGTGTGGGATTTCGGGAAAGAGCTTTCCATCAAGGGTGTCTACAGAACAGGTTACGCCGTTTTGGGTTTCGCTGGAATTGTCGGTACTTATTTTGGTTTCTTTGTTTAAATGTGTAGTTAATGTCAGGTTTGAGATGTTGGAGCGTTTGTCTGTGCAAGATTCAGGTAAGTCACTTTTATTGGATGCCCGATTTTTATTTTATCCCCAAGAGTCTGTCCACAACAGTTTTTCACAAGAGTTGTCGATCTTAAGGGTCTCTACTTGATTATTGAGAAGGGCTACGGTTTAAGAACAAAGTCTCTTTGATTGTTAATCAGCACTTGATGTTTTTATACCATTGGTATTTTAAATCTTGCTGAAGTGGTGGAAACATGAGATAATTTTGGCATGTAAGATTTTGTAAATGAATAATCTCTCCATGAGTGAGTGTTTATTGCAGAAAGTCTCCGGATGGTGTATGAGAATGTACGAGCTTTTCTATAGTAGGAGAGAATAGGACTATTGGGTGTGACAAGATAAACTGCTTCTTCTCACACAAGGGTAGACTTTGATGTATGGATGTGACGGAGCTATAGTGATATCAATTCTTCTCTTATTTCTAGTAGGACATTGCTGGTGTTTCCTCTTGTCCGAGTCTCGATCGAAAAGACACGACATGCAATTACTGAAGGCCAAGTATGTATCAAAATTCAGAGTCTCGAAGTATAACTTGATGGTCTATAATTTCAACTTTTTGCTCTTTAGATGACTTGTCCAGAAAATACGCACTCAGTCCCAGGCAACAGCACCTCGCTCCCTTTAACAAACCACCCTAAAAAATGAAGGTCTAATGGACTCAAAATGTCAATAACGCTCTCAAACAAAGCTATCGCCCCTGTAAACATCTAGGGTCAACTCCAAGCAAGCAGAACAAGAAGAGAATTACTCCTTCTTTTCTGCATGGCCCTTAACCTGGTAACCAAGTCCATTGCAACAAAAAATCATCATAACCGTTCGTTCGCTCATTCATAAAATCGTAAAATCATCCTCCTCCTTCTTGATGAACATCGAGGTATCCCAATCATCAACAGGCTCACTAAAAGCCGCTTCTTCCTCTGTAATCAAGTTTAAAGACGGCGTATAGCATGTACATGTTGTTCCAGCACACACAGTACATGTGTCTCCCAGTCGCGACGGGTTTACGGGCACAGAAGCAGATCTTGTTAGTTTTGCCGCCCTTGCATCGGCCAAATTGTTTGAGTTCAAAAGCCCACTATGCAGATCGTCTGAACTTGGCTTGCATCTTTTAGATCGCTTCAACTCTTGAGAAAAATCCAACTTTGTGGGATCCACTGTAAAAGCCAGCAAACTCCGTCCACGATCACTTGTTACATATGGATACTGCTTGTTTTCTAATTTGACCAGCTCCAAAGATTCAATCTCCCGATTTAGTTTCTCAATGATCCCACGCAGGTCTTCGTTTTCCTTCGTAACGTTTTCCAGCTGATTCCACAGACTGCTGTTGTCAGAGGTTGCCACATCGATATTGGAATGGATCTTTGGGTTTAGTCCCGTGGAAGATTCAGAGCTTTTTTTGCCACTCTTCTTCTTCAAATGCCGATACTGCTCGTTATTCACCGATAGAACCTCTGACGGATCCCTTCCTGGCTTTGGACGGGGAGGCAGTACCCAGTTTTTCGAAGTGAGCACATTGGTAGAGCGAAAACCCGATGCCATATTCTTGGGCGCTGCAGGTCTCGGCTGAGGTGGCGAGTCAAGATGCTGAGGCTCGTTCCGTCTCTTTGGCGCTGGAGCTATGTTTGGCAAAACTTGTCTCGCCAGTGGATGAGTTGAAGTTCCTCCACTCTGACACTCTTTGCAATCGCTCGGATGTTGTTGACTCATTTCACATCGGTCCGCTATCGTAAACTTGATTTTTCTACTTTTTCGGGGGGACTTTCCCGGGGAAGCCATCCGAGGTCGTGTGCAACCCAAACCGGTCTTAGAGACGCGTAAGAGAGAGATGAGTGGTAGATTGAGTTCAGGCACTTCTTTAAAGCAGCGGCAGTTGAGTCACTTAAATAATCAGGTTGCCCACCTACAAGCTAATCTTTCTGATTTGGAAAGTCTGGTCAAGATTACATCTATCCAGGCAGAGTATATCAAGAAGATTGGAATTATGCACGGATCTTTGTGAGTGTTTTTATTTCAAGAGGTTATCTAACTATTAGATTTATGGCGAGTCACAAGGTGTTTGAAGACGAAGCAATGAAGAGTCAAGAACCGCATGATAATTCGACCGATCTGCCGTCTGAGATAGATCAGTAATCAGAAGCAACGAACCGCAAGTTTGGCATTAACAGACATATGTTTGAGATACCATACAGCGCATCTTGGTTCAGGTTTATGAGGTATCTTTGTTCTAGTGATGGTCTGTGGGACTAAGGCTGGGTCTTTAATTATGGGCAGACCAGTCCAAAGCATAAGGAATAATAGTTTTCTATTTGAAGGATGAAAAATATGTACAGTACTCAATAATTGAAATAATGAAAGCCATTTATTCTGTGCACAGCGATTGATTATGTCACTGTACGGTGTTGTTATTCAGAAGGTGGTTTCCACAAAATACCCCTTCTCATTCTGTTAGATTATTCCCACATCCCAACACCATATTTTCAAAATGTTCGGAGCATTCAAGGCATCTCTGGTTGACTTGGGGGGACTGGTATGGTGAGTATTTTGGTCCTTTAATTATCTAACCCAGCTAGGAAGAGACCATGGCGCATGTCTAGAAATCAAAAGTTTAGACACAGAAAGAGAATGCAGCAGGTGGATTCAAATATAGAAAATCTCTACGAGGGCTTGGAGAAGAAAAATCTCCAGTGTAAAATCATCAACCAGCTCATGTTTGAGTTCCCAAAAGAGAGCGAGATGCTTCCAAAGGACAAATACTATGTATTTAACAAGCAGGCCAAAAACTACCGGAAAGGTGTTCATTTAAATCCCAAATGGACAAAGAGGTCTTTCAGAAATAACCCAGAACATTTCTAATAGTGTATATAAATCAGTTCAATTTGACACAAAAATTTCGATACAATATAAAATACTCCTGTAACGCCAGTTGTTAATTTTTCACAACGCATCCCAAACATAGTTGGTTATGAAATAGTTGCTGTAGTTATCGTCAACGGTGAGTACGTTGACGGCGTCTTGCTTCTTGCTGTATATGACCAGTTTGTTTGGATCAGACTTGGTATCGATGACAATCCCCATTGTTTTGAACAGCTTGAGCTTGAGAACTACAGAGTCGAAATTCTCATTCACTTCATTGTTAAGCAGATTATCCTCCGCCAGCACAAGCTTCTCGTATGTGTCGTTTAAGATACTGAGGTTTGTGTTTAGGATGCTCTGGTTGATCTCCAAGTCTGTCAGGCTCTTTGCAATGTTGAATTTATCTTGTTCGAGCTGCTGGAAAGCGGTTTGAACTTTTATCCGCTGGTCAGAATGCTCCAGCTGGTTGACATTCGCCTCTAGGTATTTTTTCTGAGCCGAAAGACCTAAAAGTTAGTTGAAGGTTGGATTCAAGGGACTCACTTTTCAGTATGTCACGTTGTTCGTTCGTTCTTCCGGACCTCTTTTCGGCCAGCAAATCGAGATTCTCCGTGATACGATCTAAAGTGGCCAAATCTGGCTCAATCTGGAAATTCTCGATTGTAGATCTTATCAGATTCGAAGGCGTCTCCTCTACCATGTTTACGCGCGAGTGGTTCGTTTTGCACGCAAAAAAGAAGAATGGATAGAAGTCGTGTTGAAGGGCTTCCCGTGTGGATGCTGACACCAAAGGAGGAGAAGGAGGTTTTCGAAAACTGGAGGAACAGCGCATGGAGAAACTGCGATGAGTTTGTCAAAGGTGAGTAGAAAAAAGTTTCCCAATAGAGACTAACCCATTCAGCTTTTGCCGAGTGCTCCAAAACCTCTGGTTATGGAGTCTTCTACAAGTGCAGAGCTCAAAGTAAAGCGATGAAAAGCTGTATTTCAAACTTCCAGCAGCCGGAGTTTGTCGATGTCGAGAGAGATTTGTATATAAAACGCAAGATGGAGAAGCTTGAAAAGGAAAAAAATGCGCAGATAGAGCAAGAGTCAGGCCGTAAATGGTTTTCTTGGTTTAGAAAATGAAGAGCGTTGTATAGGTAAATAGACTGATTTATGAGAAAGGTGCAATGAAGATTATCGTCACTCTATCGTAGCTCTCTGTTTGATGGTGTCAGACAAAAGAGATGAAAGCCATGGCATATTGTGCAGGGTAAGCACAGATAGGAGAATTAGAACAAGCCTAAAAGCAGCACAGAACGGCGATAATCTATCGCTAGTAAGAATTCTGTTTTCTCAACTGTTGTCTCCGTCTGCTCAAGCTATCAACTTCGTATCTCGACCCATTACCGCCTTGTATCCTTGACGATCATCAATAACAAATTCACCGTTTCAAGATGATGCGAGCTTGTTCTGATATTCATCAGCAGAAACTCCCCCCCTCAAAGCAGGGGCTCATGGCACTAACAGCCATTTACTCTGAAAAGTTGAGTGTCCCTAAAAACAAACCAATGATCTAAGCCTTACAAAAAGGTCAAAGCCACCAGAAGTCAAGAGTCTGCAGATGAAATTCGTCCCTCGTGCATTAAGCTGCATGACCGTTATGCATTGTGGGGGATGCGCTGGTCCCCACATCCCCACACCACCGAGGCTGCACTTCATCGAGGCTGTGGAGAAAAAGTACTGTCTCTTCCCAGCAGATCCTATTACGAATCCATGTTTCAAAGCTGGAAAATCTTGCATAAACCTTCACGATATCTATTATGTCTCATTTGACGTCATGTATTCTTTTGCATATAGCCTGCAGGTTGCTGAACCTTAACTTTTCTCCTCATACGCAATCTTGTCCCCACACCTGAGCGGTATTTAAATAGCCACAGCCTTCCAGCTCTACCAAAATGTCTTCTTTTTTAGACCGGTGGATGAACAGGCAGAGATCCCGTGATATTAACAACGGCGGCAGCTACTACAACACCCAGCTTCTGGGTAGCAGAACACAAGGTGCTCGAGTGGAGACTTTCACCACAACGCCAAACCTTCGAAACCACCCTAGCGCCTACTTCCGCCCTGGCGAAACTTTGAAACCATCTGCAGAAGCAGATCAGTTCGAAGTGACTCCCAACCTCAGAAAGGGCAGTACTTCGAGCACATCGTCGGACGAGTCATCTGTCTAAGTTTGATGGACGATTCATCTGTCTTAGTTTGTGGTGATATATAATTTGACACAGTTTTATTTTTACATAGTTTCAATATAGGTTGAGTTCTATTTTTAACATTTTTTGCAAATAATTTCTCACCACCAAATATTTTTACCCTTGCACCATAGATAAGATGGAACAACGGCCGTACCACCCTACGGATCCCAGAAGATCGAGCCGCGATGCTCTGGGAGTGGACGGATCAGGGGATGTAAACTCCATACCCAGCATAGAGCTTTATGAGCCGTCACCTGCATCATCAAGAAGAAATTCCCTTGAATCTTATGCCTCCAGCACAAGGCCACTCAACCAAAAATCATCCACAACTGGCAGCCCACGTCGTAATATCCAGCATAGACTCTCCACGCTCATTCCCAACATATACCCGCAAAGCTGGAGATCGTCCTCAGATTCTCCGCCGGCAGAGTCCTCCCCCATTTTCGGTACTCCATTCACAGAGGGTAGACTCTCCATTTCAAGGAGCAAAAAAGACGAAAAGGCCCAAATCGACGAAACCCAGGAGGAGGAGGAGGAGGAGGACAACAACTCAGCTAATGAGTCCATCGGTACCGCTGGAGCAGGCTCCACGAATCAAAAATTATCCATTCCTCTTCTGAGTACAGCTATGTCGTCGACCAACTCCCTCACTAGTTCCGTTTTGGCCCCCCACGGTAATTTAGACTCTTTCAATGTGGCCATTGGTCATACTCCAGCTGAAGCCAATAAAGAGTGGTTCCCTTTGAAGGAGGATGAGAAAGCTGGCTCTTCAGTTGAAAATTCCCCAGTACCGCATTCGCCTGTCTCCTTCGCACCGCAGGACGATGGGATCCCTCTTCAGGATCTCACTCAAGATGAAATTGATGTGGAGTCAGGCCTGAAAGCACCTCCCCGCATGATTCGTCAGCCTTCAGGTGCTCAGCAGATATCCAAAGCTCTGCAACAACTATCAGCCAGAGTGAATGGGCACGATGACCAAGACGATCGACTATCCACATATTCCAGCGCTGTGGATTCTTCCTTTTTGGAGAGCTCTGTTTCCCACACTCAGCCTTCGCAAATGTCTGACGTGGAAGTTTTGCAGGAGCCAGACGACGACTCCGACACCCCCATCCAGGAGGTCCATTTCGTAGATGACGAAACTTCAAAGATCCCTCCAAGACAGCCAAACCGTACAACTGAGCGACACCGTTTATTCGGCAACTCACTCGGTCTATTCCCTCCTACCAGCAAGATACGTCTTAAATGCCTTGAGATCATCTCCCAAAAGTGGATGGATACGACACTACTGGTGTTACTCAACGTGCAAGTTATCGTCTTGTCTTATCAACAATGGAACCCCATGCTGAGTCGGAGGGGATATACTTTTAACCAGGGCTATACATGGGTGGATTGGCTACTCTTTGCTATTCAGATATTCTACACCGTCGAGATTGCAATGAAGATTATTGTCTGGGGGTTATTCAACGATCGAGAAATGATGAAAGTTATGCGAGTTGAAGCGAAACCAAGCAAGCTTTCTGAATTTCTTGCACGATGGCACGTTCCTTGGCGCAAGAAGCTATACAAGCTGATTGGCCTTTCAGACCAAACCCCCCAGGTTAGACACTCGGTTACCAAAGTGGATCTCCTAGAGTCCCCTGTTCCCGAGTCGCAAGTGAATCGCGCATTTTTAAGGAAATCTTGGAATCGCATTGACTTCATTTCATCGGTGAGTTTTTGGATTTCCTTTTTCATGTCGCTTTCCAGGTACGATTTGGACAACAAAGTCATGCTCTTTAGGGCTTTAATGTGTTTGAGAATTCTTAGACTGACGAATCTCACTTTCGGTACTTCAACGGTATTGAAAGCTTTGAAACATGCCTTGCCGGACCTGGTGGATGTCTCATTGTTTCTGATTTGCTTTTGGCTGCTCTTCACCATAATAGGAATTCAATCTTTTAAGTCTTCGCTCAGACGAACATGTGTTTGGACCAATCCGGATGATGCGTCTGACACGTACGATATGAGCATGCAATTTTGTGGGTCTTATATCAATGCCACCACACAACAGGCAATGCCATTTGTGTATGAGGATGGGTCGTTCGGTGAACGCATCAAAGGTTACCGTTGTCCGCCAAACTCTAAATGCGTTTCCTCCGAAAACCCCTTTGGCGGGACGGTCTCATTTGATAATTTGTTCAATTCGTTTCAGCAGGTTTTTGTTGTCCTTTCAGTCAATACCTTCTCCAACTTGATGTACTGGACGATGGACTCCGACACCATTGCTTCATCTCTGTTTTTCATATTCAGCACTTTCATTCTCACGGTGTGGCTGCTCAACTTGTTTATTGCTGTTATTGTGAACGCATTTGACTTGGTCAATGAAGAAGATTCGGAGCCACAAACCCGATTATGGGATAAACTAAGTGCTCGCCTCAACAGGGACAGCTATGAGGAAGTCAAAAAGCGCTCCAAACCTTTGCGAATCTATCATGACGTTGAATGGGTGTTTGTAATACTCATATTTGTCGATCTTGTGGTGCAGGCCACGAGAACGTCTGAGTCATCTGAGGAGAAAATTGCGGTGATTGAAAATTTTGAATCAGGGGTGACTCTGGTCCTTCTTGCAGAGGTTGTCGTCAGATTCGCGTGCTGTTTGCCCCACTGGAGGGCATTTTTCAGATCGAAAAGAAATCACGTAGACCTCTACTTGGCACTCATCACATCTATCATCATAATTCCTCCCGTCAAGAGTGGACTTGGAATCGCGTTCTACTGGATGAGCTGTTTCCAGCTGTTGAGGGTTTATCGCTTTATCATGCTGGTGAAATTTCTCAGATCTCTGTGGCTGAGGGTGCTGGCACACGTGAAGACGATTTACAATTTATCGCTCTTCTACTTCATCTTGCTGTATCTGACAAGTGTGATCATGTCGCGTTTCTTCGAAGGGTTGATACCGGTGGAGGAGCTGGACGATATTTCATTTTCGATGTACACTCTACCCAATGTGTTCCTCTCACTGTACACAATTACATCTACTGAGAACTGGTCCGAAATCATGTACCAGTCGACTCAGTATGCCCCCAACTTGGCCACCCGGATCTTTGCCCCTTCTCTTCTCGTCCTGTGGTTTATCTTCTCGAACTTTGTTGTTCTCAACATTTTCATTGCTGTCATTGCAGGAGCCTTGAAGGTTTCGGAAGTTGACAAGAAGAAGGAACAGATTCGGCATTTTGTCTCGGACTTGCGGAAAAAAGACCCAGAAAGAGGTATTTATAATGTTGTCAAAGACCGACTCACCAACCCCCACCCTGCGTATCGGCACATGGAGTCGGGCAACTCCAGAAGAGAGCTGCTCATTGCACTATCTCAAAATAAGCACAACATTTACCTGGAAGTGGAGCAAGATACTTTTGCACCGAGGAAAAGTAAAAGCGGCAAGTCCGTTTGGAACTCGTTTGCATCCAAGGTACCTCTGGCTGAACCTGTCTGGAGGTTTTTCAAGGAGAATCCATTTTTGAAAATTGGTTCCGGAAAGAGAAATGGGTCTCGCAAGAACTTTTTCCAAAGTTTTCCGCAAACTGCAGAGACAAAAACCATAGAGCTATCTTCTGTGGCTCGTGAAGCTTTGAAATCCGAAAAACTTGTTGCTCAAGCACAGACTGACTTTTTGGAGAACAACCCGCGCTTCAACGTTGTTTTGTACATGCTTCCTCCGTCTCACCGCTTGAGGCGAGCAGCTCAGCGGATCGTACCTTCGGCATACGGAAAGAGGATTAACGGAGTGGAGTCAAATAGGGTAGTTTCCGATGCCTTTGAACTGACGATGTTCATCGCGACTCTGGCAATCGTGATTATTGCGTGCTATACCACGCCCCTCTATCGGAAGACTCACAGGCTTTTTGGAGAAACCTGGAACTGGGTTATATATGCAGACGTGTCATTCTCGCTTCTATTCACCCTTGAACTCATCGTACGTGTTGTTGCCGATGGGTTGTTGCTGACTCCAAATGCTTACTTGAGAACCTCGTGGAATATAATCGATACCATCGTGCTTCTGACGCTCTGGATTAACGTGATTGCAGACCTGAAAGACGATGGATATCTGTCGAGTATTGTTGGAGCGTTCAAGGCCCTCCGGGCTTTGCGGCTTTTGACAGTATCTCGTACTGCAAGAGAAACTTTCCACAACACTATTATCACGGGAGCATGGAACATTGCCGGAGCGACTGTGTTATCGCTCACACTGTTGATTCCCTTCTCCGTATGGGGGCTCAACATATTCAATGGTAGGCTGGGAGACTGCCTTGACGGCTCGTCATATGAGCAAAACTGTATCAACGAGTTCAGCGGCCAAGTTTTCAAGTGGGAAATTCTCTCTCCTAACGTTTACACGCAGCCCAACTTGAACTTTAACAGTTTCTTCACTTCCTTTCGGACCCTGTTCGAGATCGTCTCGCTGGAAGGATGGACAGATCTGCTTTTAAGTGTGATGAACTCCACCGGGAGACACTCGCCCCCTGAGCAGTTTGCCTCGCCTCAAAATGGTATTTTTGTGGTGATGTTCAACTTCATCTCCATGGTATTCATCCTCACGCTTTTCGTTTCCGTCATCATAACAAACTACTCAAAGACGACAGGCAGGGCCTACTTAAGGAAAGAGCAAATTGCGTGGTACGAGGTGAAGAAAATTCTGCAGCAGGTGCGTGCTTCGAGGCATTACAACCCTGATGAAATGTCTGGTTTGCAGAAACTGTGTCACAAGGCTGCGGTGGAAAAGACGTCTCGCTGGGGCACGGTTGTGAATGTATGCCTTCTCATTCATGCCATCGGTCTCATGGTTGAGTGCTATCCGTCTCCAGAAGGGCTGGAGACATTCAGGTACTCGGTATATTTGATTTGCTCTTCTGTATTCATGGTGACGCTCCTCATGAATGTCATAGCACGCGGGCTGAGAGACTTCGTCTCTAGAAGATGGAACCTTTTCGCGTCATTTGTCATCACAGGAAGTTTCACAACCACTGTTGCGTCTTATTTCGTCTCACGCACATCCGGGTTTGCCAACGTGAACAAGCTTTTCCTCGTGATGATGCTGTTTTTCGTGATTCCTCGCAGTGACCGTCTAAGTCAGTTACTGAAATTTGCGTCGGCATCGCTTCCCTCACTCTTTTCCCTACTTTACACATGGGCAGTTCTGTTTCTTGTGTATGCAATCGCCATGAACCAAATCTTTGGTCTGACAAAACTGGGAGAGAACACTACGGGAAACATCAACATGAGGACGGTGACCAAGTCTTTGATTCTGCTCTTCAGGATGTCCTTTGGTGAAGCGTGGAATGACATCATGGACGACTTTACTGTAGAACAGCCTTTCTGCACTAATCCAGGAGGAAACTTTGAGTCGGACTGCGGAAACTTGGTCTACGCCTACGTGCTCTTTATGACGTGGAACATTGTCTCCATGTACATCTTTCTGAATATGTTCGTGTCGCTTATAGTCGACAACTTCAGTTACATATACCACTCCTCCGATGCCACTTGCTTGATTATGAGGTCCGAGACGAGGAGGTTCAAAGAGTGCTGGCGCCAATTTGATCCAATGGGTTCAGGACACATTAATCCTGATGACCTCCCTCGTTTGCTGAGACTGCTTGATGGGCCGTTTTCTGTGAAGGTGTATGACGGAAGATTTACGATCAATCAACTTCGCAAGGATCTCTTTGTTGACAACGGAGGAGACCCTTACTCCAGCAACTACAACCTTGACGAGGTCAACTCCGTGTTGGATACTATTGACGTGAAGAAAGTGATCGAGAAGCGCCAAAAGTACCAAAGATTCATTCAGGAAGCACTGATCACAATGCATCTCAAGAAGAGAAAGTCACTAGCGTTTACTGATATCTTACTGCAGCTGGGTCTTTATGCAAGATTCAACGACACTGAGTGTCTCACTTTGAACGATTTTGTGTATCGTCGGATACTGATCACTTCCAGAGTTGACAGAGCCTTGAAAGAAGCTAAAGTTCTCGATACTCTCAAGACGGTGATTTGCAGGTGGCGTTACCGTAAGGGACATATTGGCGAGTTGAGACAGAACATGAAGGGGCCACATCCGTCTACCATCTTGCCGACATTTGTGATTGCAGAGTTTTTACCCGATGACGACAATAATCACGAAAACCCATTCGTTGGCGACGAAGAGAATCCGTTTTTGTCTGATCACGATGATGCGAGGATCAACGACGATGAAAAGTATTCGCTGAGCTCACTACATAGCAGATCGCGCACTTCCTCTGTCGACTTACAAAGACGGTTATAGGTCACAGGGTCCTGGATATCCGCATATTTTCCATGTCTTTGAGGATGGCATATTGCAAGCGTAGCATGCGGTAAGAAGTCGTTTAGAACAATGTTGGTTAAGCATTTGAATTGATTACATTTCCCACTCGCATCAACCTGCTGACAACCTTCTTGGAAGGGAAGCTCTGGGATTATTTTATTATTCCAATATATCAAATCAGCCGTTACTGTGATGAAAAAATGTTTTGTTCTCAGACATAGTGGACGGCATGAGCTGGGTGTATTGCAAGGGGCCGCTCGTTTTGACAAAAATACGATTTTTCACCACTTGAAATGGTTCGTTTCATTACTGACTGACTTATGTGATCCAAAGAAGATACAGGCTCTATTAGCGGCATCGTAATTTAGTTTCTAAAGAAAAGCCTTACGGGTGATCTGTTCTCTATGAACAGACATACAGGAAGGCCGAGTATACTTTGAAAGGTTTTATTTTTTGTGGCTCAAGGCAGACTTGAAAAGTACATCTAGCCAACGACACAGCCATTTTGGAAATCTAAAAGGTCCTTACTCCTGAATGGGCAAAAGCCAGGAGCCCTCGCCTGTTACATACCGGAGGATATGGAGTAGATTGCCCCTGGAGATATTAGAGGAGTATCACATCACCCATTTCAGACAGTTATCAGTCACGGCTTCTTCCTCATACTACTCAAATTGCTCATTCTGGTAGTCCCATACCATCTGAAGGGATAAAAATATTAGTTGTTAGTTATCAAGAATGGAAAGATCAAGAGCCGAGTTTTGACACGGCTGTAATGGATTAAATCGCAGGGCGAAGCAAATGCCCGGGAACAGTCTTTTCTCTAGCTCCTGAAGGAGGCAAAGGTATGCATTGGAGGTCCCTCGATCTCTATCGCTCATCCAATGACATCGAGGAATTCCTCGACAAACAAAGCCCGCCTGATATTGGTGTTTGGAAAAGGCACAGTACGTTGACTTAGACGGAAGTACAACATCTCCCATTCAGTGACACAAAATTCAATCAATAACTAGTATAAAAACTGAGTGATGACCTAACGCTTAAGACAGATTCTATATAGATCCCAAATCTTTTTGTATTGACGTTTTGATTGGTTTTCACTACACATGTAGATTATATGTTGTTGTTGGAGCTAGAGCCATACTATACTAGCCATACAGAAATATAAATACCATAAAACCAATCTTCGCGTTCCAGTATTACAGGAGACCAGTAGAACTCTGATAGCTGTACATTTGTTTATTGAGGTACTTCTGAACATCAAGAAAGACGGAAAGACTGCTGTATCATAGTTTTACAACCCGACTATGGGCATGAGGAATAGTTATCGTCAAGTTTTCCCCTTTGCTCAACAAGCTGTCCTCCGTCATTTCGCTTTGATCTCGGTGCAAAGCAGTCTATTCTGTGACTCAAAATGTTTGGTCTCCTCCGCGGCAATAAGAAGAGGGCATACTTAAGTCCCCTTTTGCGGTCCAGAACAGTTTTCTCTGATGACAGGAGCGATGGCGTCTTATTGCCACGTTCTAGTGGTTTGGTGATAATTGGCATGCGGTGACACCACAAGGGATTCTTATCCTTCCGTTTAATAGAGCAACGGAACTGGAAAAGATTGCCTGAGCTGGGGATATCAAGTCAGAGTGTCTATCAGATGTCTGATATTGCTATAATTGTTCCAGGTACTACTTTCCACCTTCTAAACAGAAAACTCTAGACGACAAATAAATGTCTCTTATTGTGTTTTCCGTCTTTTATTGTTCACGATAGAACTTCCAGAGCGCAGTAGCTTCTAAGCGACATTGGCCTTAATTAACGAACATAGTGTCTCCTGGTTGATCGTCGTGGATCTTCTATCCTTCGAGATAGCACTTTCAGACTATTGGCCTGTTTGACCCCCCTGACCAGGTGAGATGCTGTGTGTCTAATATTCTGCATACAGATAGGGAATAGTTCCTCCTACCGGGGCTGTCTTCGGGTTATCCACAGCATCCTCTTTTCTTTTTAAGACAAACCAGCCTAGTGCGTCAAATCTTCACTTGCCTTTCTCCTCGTCATAACAATACCATTCATTTCTGATCTACATCTATATCTAACAGTCCTAAATCTTCATTCTGTTCGTGAGTTCTCTCCACCTCTTCCACCTTCATGTTAGGATCTGGGTCTGGCGCGTACACATTTTGGATATAAGAAGCGGCAAGCGGGTCATCCATAATAACTGTAAAGGGAATTTTACCCTCGATTCCGTCGTTCAGCTTTGTAAAGAAAGATTCCCACTTAGTCTTGGTTTGCTGATCCATAGAGTCTGACGTTTCGGTGAACACCCTTGTATGCAATTCGTCATACACTTGACGCAGTAAACCTTCGAGAGTGGTGAAACGGCCTCCCAACGTGCCAGCAGTAAGATCAAGACCCAGTTCCGGACAGTCAAGCGCACATGTTTCCGATTTCAGAATGTCTCTATTGAGATCTTCTGGGTCGTCAACTTTAAGGGTGATTTTACGGCCCTTGGCTGGAATTTCTCCTCCCGTTTTCACTTCATTGGAGCGATATCCACAATGATCGCATACAGTACTCATAAGAATAACTTCCTTGAAATGAGGTATGTCAACCTTCTTCATGTGAGTTGCACACGGCTGGTAGCAGGAAGAGCAGGTAGCTTGGAAAGTCTGCACCTCGTTTTCAAAATTCTCAATGTCCGTTTGGTCAGATATAAACCCAGCAGATGAAGGGTTTCTCGCCTCTGGTTTTGTGGCAGCCTCTTCTGGCGAAGCCAGTCCCAGCTCAACGTTCTGTTCTGGAGTTCTTGCATACTCTACAGCAGACCATTTGTGCGATGGCTCGCCTGGAACAAACTCAATCCATGAGTTCCCAGAGGGGTCATCCAGAACTAGCGTAAGAGGCAGAGTTCCCGGTTCGCAGTGAAGATATGACTTGGTTTTCGCCAGAAACCCTTCCACCTTGTCGTAGATCTCAGGCTGAACATGCTGTCTTACTGGCTGGTCTCTCTCTAAATCCTCCACCACCTCAGACAACAAACCCTCGACATTAGTAAGCTGTCCCTTCTTGGCTGGAATCTCAATGTCCAGTTCGACAAATTTACATACACACGTATCTGACTTGACAACCTGTCTATTAAAGTCCTTTTCGTTTTCAATCTTCAAAGTGTACCTACTTCCCTTGTCTTGAATTCTACCGGCTGACTGCACCTCGGAATTCCTGAACCCGCAGTGTGGACACGAAAATGACATGATAACAATTTCCCGGAAGAAAGGGATCGATGTTAAAAGGAGTCTTGTGGTTCCTGTCTTCTGGCAGTTCATACAGAGGGACTCGATCTCCTGGACCGGATGTCCCATGGCATCTTGTGCGCCTGTCTGTGTGAGACCCTCGTTGGAGGGCTCCGCTTGCACTGATTCAACAGCTTCTCCAACCGGAGTGAAAAATTTATCTGGCATTTCTGCTGTTTTTGGTTTTTTACTTTCTTCCAGAGATTGTGTCTCAGGTCTCTTCATCTGAAAAATATAAAAAAAAAAAAAAAAACGAGATGAGGTCGTGTACTGCAGAGGTCTCGGATAGAAGTTTCTGGATTGTTCCAAATCAAACTATAGAATCTGACATTAAGATGCATCAATAGAAGTCTTTTTTTTCCTACACGTCTAATGCTGCCAAGTTATCGACCTGATGAGGGGGAAATTAAATTCTAGTAGATGGCAACAAACCAGCATTCCCTTTATGTGTATCAATGCACTGAGCTGGCCCTTTGCTCTATTCCTTCCATTCTTCTATATACAGTTAAACATCAACTTCAACAACTTCAGGGAAAGCGGTCGAGACGCCATTCTCGGCAATGGCTTCTATGTCTACAATCTCTTTTGCAGCCTCCACGGTGAGGATCTGGCATGTGTCTTTATGGACACAAACGTCATCCTCGATTCTTATCCCGATATTGTGGAAGTGTTTGGGCCATTTATTGGACGACGGCACGTAAACACCAGGCTCCACCGTCACGACCTGCCCTTCCTTGAAGGCCGATGTCCGCGAAAACTCGGGTACATCGTGCACGTCCAGTCCAAGGTTGTGACCGATGTAATGGGGATAGAGTTGCATAGTTTCCCACTGCTGCAAGTCGTGGAAGCCGCAGTTTCTCAGTTCAGAGGTCATCAGTTGAACAGACTCATTGTGGAGATCATGCAGAGAGTAGTTTTGAGACTCGGTACATCTCTCAATGCATTTTTTTTCAACATTAAGCACTGCCTGATACAGGTCTTTTTGAGGTTGGGTAAATTTTCCACTTACTGGCCAAGTTCTCGAAATGTCTGCACAGTATCCTCCTAGGGATCCGGCAGCATCCACAAGCACGAGCTCATGATCGTGAAGAAGATCATCATTTCTCGTGTAATGGATACTTAGGGAGTTTGGCCCTCCAGCAACAACTGGAACGTATGCGCTCTTGTCGCAACCGCCAAGTACAAACTGGTACTGAAGAAAAGCAGAGAGCGCTCTTTCCGTCTTGAAGCGGTGCGCGTACGCTTGGTTATAGGCTCTGCCAGAGATCTGGCCAGCTTTCCTCATTACTTTGATCTCACAGGGTGACTTAATCGCTCTTAGCGACGAAGAGAGTGGCTTCAAAGATCGCGGGTTTACATTGCTCTGATGGAATAGCTGCTCAATTGTTGAGGTGGTGTTTTTCGAAGTCTTGAATATGTCTAACAAAGAGGAGGAAGTTTTTCTTTCATAGAAGACGGTTTTGTTTCTTTGAAGAAGTTTGCTGAGATAAGGCTGTAGCTGGTCGATGCCATCACTCTCGTCCGCGTTGAAGATATCTCGCACACCATTGATACCCGTTCTATGTCCTTCCCACTGCTCAGCATGAGGATCCTTTTTAGGAACAAGCATGTGGAGCACGGCATCGTTTGGGTCATCAGATGGCTTTTCAATCATGGCAACAGAGTCCGGCTCGTTCCATCCAGTAAAGTAGAACATATCAGTATGCTGTTGAAACGGATAGAATACCGCACCTGATGCAATCTTCACATCCTCGCCAGGTAGAATGGCAACAGAATTCGAAGGCATCTTAGAACAGAGCCGCATACGTCTCTCATAGTACTCCAGGGCAGATATACCTGGAGTCAAATCTCCTGCTTTGACCATAGCTGGTCTCGTCTCAAAGAGCGGCTGACCAGCAGTGAACGGTGGACTGGCTCGGGAAGCAACCGATCGTCTGAAAAGCTGACTTTTCAGCTGAAGTCTGTTCATTTCGGGAGAGTGCAAGAGGAGGTGTGTGGATGTTGTGTAGTATTGATCGAATCTACCAAAAACAAACCAAATGAGACAAAGAAGATTGTGCATTTGGTTATAGGTAGCTTTATTGCATTTTAAAGAGTTATTTATGTTTTTTCAATCCAAGGTATTGCAAGTTTTTTGCTTTTTCTTTGGCCCCAGAAGGTTTTGATGATTTATATAGACCATTTCAAATTCCAAAGAATATAGATCCTCCTGATCAAAAACAATAGTTGTCCTGATAAAAATAATGTGCTCTAAACGTGTAAAGTATAAAAGGAAGGAGAATTGCATGCACTCCTCAATTATGCGGATGCTCTAGAATAATATGCATCTTTTTGTACAACTGCCATAGCTATCGAATAATGGAATGTGAATTTTCAGAAAAGTTGTCAACCAGTAGTCATCATCACTAATCAATCAGGTGAAGCAGGAAAAGGACCCTTGGAACAAATTCAAACTAGTTTTCAAAATTCTCACCCGTACACCGAGAGATGATCGATGAGAGTCAACATTTTCTGGCCTCAGGATCTATTGAGTGACCACATAACCAGTGGATCTTTCTTCCTGGTGGCTTTCAAAACCAGCACCCGAAATTATGTCATCGTCACAACATTACCCATATTACATACACGTCAACTCCAGTCGCTTGTTATAAACCAAGATCAGAGTATGGAACTGAAACTGAATCTCGACTACAGAGGAATCCCACTCTACATTGCTGGCTGTGTCAATTATCAATTTGGGGCTCTTCCAAATTTCAAGTTCGAGGATGCGATTCCACAAGTTGGTGAAGGATATAACGTTTTCACCTACCGAGTTCCCAATTCCTTCAAAATGGAGTTTTTTTCTTTAGCCCCTTTGAAGCTTGCAATTCCGTGGGAGAGCGACGATTCTGCAAACGTCAACTTATTTGAAGACCCTGTTGTCGAAAATGACATCAATTGCAAGTTGAACAATCATTTGCATAACCACCCAAGCACAGAGCAGACTGATCTTGATCAAGTTTTGCAACTCATTAACCTCACAGATGTTACAAGGCTTCACCTCATAGATTGTCTCGCACAGAAAGTCTCTTTATCCTCCACTGAACTTGCGCTGTGGTCCATGTCAATGACTCGTGCGCATAGGATGGCAATCTGGATCTCTCACCTGACGGCTAATATATTTCAGTTGGTCTATCAGTCGCCTTTCAAGTTGATTCCTCTTGCAATTATCAGCTGTACGGCTAGACTTTTAACGTTGATCTCCAGTCTGCTGAAAAGCTCACCACTATGGAAAAACGCAAGCTTTCTTCTCCATCAACTCGACAATAGGACGAGCCTGCTTCTCAGCCTATATGCACAGTTTCCTAAAACGAGGGAGCTTTCCACTATCAACTCACAAACAAAAGTCACTAGACACTTGAGTAACGGCGTACCTGAAACACTCGTCACACAGTATCATCCGACTGAGTACATAAAGTTTTATAACTCACTCTGGCTGCTTATAAACGATTTCTTGATAGGCTTTGTGATAGCTTCCTCACTGCGAGATAATGCAGAGGAAATTCGTCGATGGCTGCAGGAAGCTCTACTTGAAAAATTTTTGCTTGAGCGCGTCATCAGTACAATCACATGGCTTTTGAACTCTCCTGCTGGATTCAAACTGAACAACGATCTTTGTCAATTTTTTGGCGATCTTCTGCTGTGGGTGATCAAATTTTGGTCTCCTGTTTTGTCGTTCCTATTCGGATCCACAGCTAGATGGGATGCGGTTTTAAAAGCGGTTTGTTTTGTTACAAAGTTCGGAGGAGCCACGTTTTTCATAGCTTCCCTGCTGGACATTACAAAATTTATCACACTCCACATCTACTGGTTCTATTTTACAGCTGCAAGGGTGTATAACTTCCAGCTCAGTGTGATTAAGTCTCTTTTCAGGCTGTTGTACGGGAAGAAATACAATTCGCTGAGAAATCGAGTGGACTCATACAACTTCGGGTTTGATCAGTTGTTCCTTGGCACCATCTTGTTTACAACGCTGGTATATCTTCTCCCCACTGTGGCAGCGTTTTACATTACGTTTGTTACCGTGAGGCTGGCATTACTTACTGTCGAGCTGGCTGGATGCGTCGTGCTGGTTTTCCTGAATCATTTTCCCATTTTTGTCATAATGTTACGGTTAACTAATAGGGAACGGCTCCCGGCAGGAATATTGATCGAAACAAAGGGTCCCTCGTTTTACGAGATTATGCCCGTGTCTCTCAGTTTGGGATGCGTTTTCCAGTCGTTTGCCGATTCCGTCATCAGAATGAATCTGGACAAGATGAAAGTTTCTGCTGACTCAGAGGGAAACAAGCTCACTTTCAAGCGTTTGATAAGTCTTACCATAAGAAGAGCTTTTGGACAGCTACAGAAGCCAGATTGGGAGTCAATAACTTCCAAATGCAGAAAAATGTGGTTCGATGCCACACCAGCTTCGCTGATCGCCAAAATATTGAGCGGAGAGATTGTCGAAAATATTGATTATAAAAGGGTTTTTTGATATATACAGCTTTTTTTCATTTCTTCTTTTTCGATTTCGGATCTTTAGATGCAGCTTCTCTCTTTTTCTGGGGGGCTCCCTTTCCTCTCCGTCTACGCGAATCATTAATAGATAGCCTGTACTCCTCCTGCTCGTTTACCAGTGAAAATCCAGGCCCAGCCAGCAAGTTGTTGATGTCTTTGAATTTTAGAAAATCTGGGTTACCGTAATAGTTCGCTATGGTTGGCCCCTTTAGCGGTTTTCTCAGAATTTTAGCTCCCGTCCTTCCATTCGTCGGGTTGAAGGTTGTCTGGAATATCTGACTCGAAACTCGGCTCACCTCCAAGAGTCTGGCCTTTGGTGGTTTGAGAAAGGACATTACTGGTGGTGTGTGGGTGTGTGGGCTTGTCAGGGAACGACCTTTTGGTTCTTTTGATATTTGAAGCTGATGAGTAGACGTGTGAAAAAATATAGCGGAAGTCGATTCTCAAATCTCACCAAAGGTAACATACGATATTACTGACGATGAGAATGAATGTCAGCCTGTTAAAAGTCAGTAATTCATCTTTTCTCTTACTTTTTATTTCATTGGCTTGGACATAGAGCCATTAGAGCCCAGTGAATCAAGATAAAACATTGAAGCTGGGACCAAAACTTTGTTTCGAAAGTATCGCACAGAAATGGTTTTCGAAAGTGCCTTTTCTTCTCTACAAAAAGCATAGCCAAAATTATATATTCTTCCCTAAAGACTACAACTACAATTACCAAGCAGCAACCTCCTCAGTGGCGGATTGAGCGGCCCAGTCTCCAGAAGGCTCAGCGGCCCAGTCCTGTTGGGCAGCAACCTCGTTCCATTCTTGGTCGGCGGCAGCGGCCTCGGCCTCGGCTTCAGCGTCGTCCTCAACCTCGTCCTCAGCAGTTTGCTCAGACTCTTCTGGATCTCTGTAGAAGTAAAGATCTGGCATGACGGACCATGGCTCAGATCTGTTTGGCAGAGTTCCTCTCAAACGGAGAACCTCACGGGCAATCAAGTACCAGATCAGACCGATAGAGTGCTTACCCTTGTTGTTACATGGGATGGCAACGTCAACGTACTCAGAAGGAGAGTCCATGTCAGTCAAGGCGATAACTGGGATGTTAACGTAAGAAGACTCCTTGATGGCTTGGGCATCGGTTCTTGGGTCGGTTACAATGACCAATCTTGGCTCCTTGAAAGAACGGGTGATGTAGTTGGTGAAAGAACCTGGGGTGAATCTACCAGCAATGGCGGTGGAACCGGTGTGGGATGCAAATTTCAAGACAGCTCTTTGACCAAAAGTTCTGGAAGAAACGGCAACAACGTCTTGTCCGTTTGGAATGGCAGCGATGATTCTAGCGGCCAACATGAGCTTTTCCCATGTCTTTCCCAAGTTGATGATGTTAACACCGTCTGGACGGGTGCTGTGGACATAAGATTCGTTGTGGACCTGAACGTTCTTAGATCCAAGGTGGACGTTAGCAGCCAGGAGGAGCTTAGCATCCTCGGCATTCAAGTCAAATGAAGCTGGACGGGACATGTTGTGTAGGTAGTTTTAAAAATTTTCCAGCGTACCCAAATTGCACACTTGCACTACTATTATTTTTCATAACTGCCAGCCAAAGTGTCAATAAGCGGCCGGTGGTCGTGCACCACGCAGGTGAGGTATCTGGCTGGGCTGTGACTACTTGCGGTGTGGGGAGGTTGCGCATCTGCTCTCTGAGCCCTATGTCCGCGCACGTGACAGCGGGGGCAAGGCAATTCTGTTATCAGATCGATCAGATCCAAGATGCATTGGAACAAGTTTCTTCTCCACTGGAACGAAACCTTGTCCACCATCTCGTACCACTTCCCCTCTGACCGTGAGGCGAAGCTAGAAAAGGGTTTGAGAAAAGAGTCTTCCATTCTCTATGGCTATATCACGTTTGGCGTCTTGTTGACATTCCTGATCGCGCTTCCCATCTACGGAGAGTTCTACAGACGCTACCTGTTCAACGTGGTTAGCCGAGTCGCACACAAGGTCGCAATTGCTCAGCTCAGGAATAACTATGTCACCGTCAACTTCCCGGTCATCAAAACCATCTTGGCCTGGTCAATCATACTCGGTCTTTTGTCGGTGTCTCAGACCCACGGCGATTTGCTATTTCTAGCTGCTCGTCTCGGCAGAGTTGCTACGTATTGTCTCCCCACCTTACTTTTCATCACTCTTCGACCATCTCCGCTTCCCAAAGTTTTGTACCTCTCTCTTCTTCCGATGCACAAGTGGGTCTCTAGAATGGTTGTCTTGCAATCAGCCATCCATACGGCGCTATACCTTGTTTACTTCCATGAGAAAAACGCCATGTTCAAAGCAGTCAAGAGAGATAACTTTTATGGCATTATAGCTATGGCGGCATTTGTCATAATTGCGCTTACATCTCTACCTAAAGTCAGAAGACTCAGCTACCGCATCTTTTATGTCAACCACTACATTTGCACCTGGGTCGTGGTGATCGCATTGCATTTCCATGCTCGTCCTGGAATTCCGGGAATTACACTTCTCAACATTTGCATTCTGCTGACACAGGCTTGCTACCGGCTTAAAAACACTCGCAAGTGCCAGCTAAATATAGTTCCTGTATCGCCAGACCTCATTCTTGTTCTCATTCCCAACTCTGCGATATCCATAAAGAGCGCCCTGCCAGGATGCCACATCCGATTGATAGACAACGGAAGTACTGTCGTGTCGAATAAGTGGAAGAGGTTCATCATGCCTCTACAGCATCCCTATACTCTGGCATCCCTTCCTGGCGACGAGTACCAAAAACTCATCGTCAGGAGAGGACAGTTCAAATTTGACAAATGCAAAAAGTATCTGGTAACTGGGAGCTATCTTCCGCACTTGAATTTTATGCGTTCCAAGAGAAGGGGCAATGCACGGTCTTTGCTGTTCAATGTCAAATGTAAAAGATGTCTCATAGTTGTGGGAGGTTCTGCTATCAGTTTCGCCTTGCCTATTTTGAGGGTCCTCAACTACAACGGTTGCGAAGTCAAGATTATCTGGGTAATCCGCGACTACCAGGATATCCGTATTTTGAATCATTTCCAGAACACTCTGATTGAAAAGGATTGTATAGAGATATTCATAACGGGTAAGTATGACGACGACGAAAAAGCGCATTTTATGGATGCGCTGGACAAAATAGACAGAGAAAGGCGGCATCGTGAAACCCAGGAACAGGAGATCATTTTCACTGACCATGTCGATATTCCAGACTCTCCTCATGAGCCCAAAAGCTTACAGAGAAATCCAGACGTTGACATGGAAAGCGGCAATATTACTCCTCCGCCTTCTTCTAAAGCAAGCAGAGCTTCTTTGGCTTCCCTGATGAGTGCTAATACTTTCAACTCTCTTTTCGAGAACGAGGATAACTTGGAAAATGTCGACCTGGATCTCTCTCGAAAATGCGACAGACCTCCTAACCCCTCAGATCCTGGAGCTACTGGTGTCAGTGCAGGCGTGGATGCGGGTAATGCATCAGAGGCAACTCCTCTTGTCA
This sequence comes from Citeromyces nyonsensis, assembly GCA_030580415.1. Taxonomy (NCBI): domain Eukaryota; kingdom Fungi; phylum Ascomycota; class Pichiomycetes; order Pichiales; family Pichiaceae; genus Citeromyces; species Citeromyces nyonsensis. The sequence goes on from JAKTTA010000010.1 coordinate 49,444, forward strand.
TCAAACCCAAGCGACAAAACTACACTTTCACAAACAGCATATACAACCAAGTTTCACAGATTTCTGTTTTAAACAGCTTGGGCTGCCATGTTTCCTTTGGCAGACCCCTCCTTGGGATTGAGTACTACAACTGGTGCGTGAACACAACTTGCATCGGTCCTCTTATTGATGTAAAAAGCGGACAAAGCGTGTGCTGTCAAAGAGCTTTGTGGGAAAGGGAAAGCGGACTCATCAAGCCCAATGGAAGCAGACCCACTGCATCAGATCAGAGGGTTGTCAAGGACTTGCTTATCAAGACAAGAAAGGCAAGGGGCGGGCGCATCACGGATGATGTCTGGGTCGTTGGTGCCGGTCCAATTGGCCTCGTTGATAACGTTCGTTTGTGGGCAAAAGACTGTGGATTTCACTTCCATGCGGAAAGTTTCAGCGTTTAGGTTGTGAGGGTCCTCTCGGTGGTCGATCACCTTTGCCTGCCAAATTATGTCTCGCCATTTCATTCATTGGACAGCTGGGCTACCGTGTAGTATACTTGTTCATGTTGTCTAGAGTTGTAAAATTGATCTATCGTAGTCTGCAGCGTTGCGTCATCAAACATGGATTCAGCGATTTTCGAAGGGGAGCAAGAATTTGCTGTAATAAATTTGAATGGTGACTTTTCAGCTGAAGACAGAATTATCACGTCCCCTTTGTAAGGGGCGATGGTGATGGTTTTACCGCTTTTATCTCTTGTTATAGGCCAGTTCAACACCTCAGGGACATATGAATAAGTTTGGGCACAATTGTAGGCATTTCGCGAAACAGACAAAACATTTGAGGGGCATTTCACAGAATTAATAAGACCACAAACTCGCATTTGCTTATAATATATGGCTAGACAATCGGAAAACCCTCGACTCGTGAGAAATCACAATATGGATCGCTCGTCCTCGTCAAACGTTTTTGATAGATTTATTCCTTTGAACTACTCTCCTCAAACCTACCGTAGAGATATTTCGGAGGAGCCATCTTCCTCATCACCAACTAGCTCTTCGGCAGACAAAAAACCCGAGGCTTTGGCCGAGGTCCTGGGGATGGAGCGCTCATCCAGGGTTCTGAAATTTGGAGGGAGTCCACCTCGAAAAGAAGCAAAGAGGCTCACCAACTGGAGTGCTTTTCTTGAGGGGGAACCGCAAAACTCAATAGAGACAAAGGTTCAGCAACAGAAGATTAAGAATCACTTGCCGTATAGACAACTAGATGCACCATCGCTGGCAAACGACTTTTACAGTAATTTGGTGAGCTGGAGCAGACAAAACGATACAATCGCTGTAGGATTGGGCATGTCAGTTTTCTTCTGGAGCCAAGAATCGGGAGCCCGAGAATTGCAAAATATGAATGAGCTCGTTTCATGTGTTTCCTTTTCATATTCAGATTTACTGGCTGTTGGAACAAAAGGAGGCACCATTATTCTTTATCGGCAAGACGATCCAGCCATTTTGAGCGTTGCAGAGACACGGTGTGAGGCAGGAGTGTGTAGTATAGTGTGGACGACTAATTCACGCTACTTTTACCTGGGAGATGAAACAGGCAATGTTATGCTTTTCGGAGTGGCCAAAGATTTCAAAGTGACTTATATCAACCACTTCCAAAGTCAACAGCAACAAGTTTGTGGTTAGTATGATGTTTCCTCCGAACAACGGTAACAAACAGGATTAGCACTGAATGCAGACCAGACAAGACTGGTGGTGGGTGGGAATGACAACTGTTGCAAGATATGGGATGTTTCAGAGATGTACGATCCGCAGTTGATCTTTATTCTTCCGCATAAAGCTGCTGTAAAAGCGCTCGCTTACTGTCCGTGGTTTCCGACTCTGTTGGTAACGGGAGGGGGATCGAAGGACCGGTGTATTAGATTTTGGCACTCAACCACGGGAACTCTTCTGACGAGCCACGACACCAAGGCTCAGATCACCTCCTTGAGTTGGTCTCCCAGTTCCAAGCAGCTGCTGGCTACTTTTGGTTTTGGCCAGGGAGAGAACTACCACCTGATGCTATTGTACACTTATCCCGAGATGAAGGTTCTGATGAGTGTGGGATCCAAGCCCAATGTACGAGTTTTGAGCTCTGCAGTTTCCAGAGACGGCGGGTCGATCTGTGTGGCTATAAATAACAGTCTGCTCCAGTTCTATTCAATCTGGGACTCCAGACACAGTTTGAAAAGTTTGGAAAGCGGCGTAGTGGGTAGCGAGATCATTGAAATAAGCGAAGGGGTTCATGCGGATGACCAGGTTATCAGATAATCTAGGACGGAACACCATCGTAGTCGTTTGCAGTTCTTTCCTCCACCAGCTTTTTCCAGTGTTTTCTGTTTCTGTGTATAGGCACTGTGTCAAATTGTAAGAGAAGAATGATCAAGAGTAACGCTAACGTAACTGAAGCCACCGGTACCATCATCCTGATAAAGATATCTCGCGATACTCGTTTCTGGTAGGGACATGCTACAGAGGGCCCGCCTCTTACCCAGCAGCCAATGGCTGTGACTGAATTCATAGATATCCATACTGGAGCGACAATATCCGAGCTTCTCATTTTCTGCATGAGCACTTCTTGTTCCAGAGGGGTGGATGGAACAGAAAAAAAGTAGTCATCTGGACATAGATCCTCAGCGTCGAAAAACGATCCGTATCTTGTCGTAATGTTCCAGGTCAAGCTATCTTTTTCATGCTGGCAAGCGATAGGGAACGAGTTGTAGCAGTTTGACACAGTCCACCTATCGTCGTATAATACAGCACAGCTATAGGAGACTTGCCTATTGCTGAATCTAGCTTGCGTGTCTTCGAATACAGATCCACCGATAGATTCTGATTGGCCAGGCTGAGACGGAGCCCACGACCACAGATCGTACTCTGACAGTTCGCTTGCACTGGAAGTCAGGTTCCCCTTGAGTAAACTTGTAGAATTGAGTATCGGAGTGAATCCTTCGGCGAGTGCGTTTGTGAGAGACTCTTGATCAAAACGAGTATCGTTGTTGTCGTAGATGATCGAGAAATGTTCGGAGGAATTACCAACCGTGTCGGAAGACAACGACGTTATGACTGGATGGAAATCGGGGGTAATACCTGGAATGAAAAGAAGCTCTGTATCATCCACCATATAGCTGGAGTAAGTTGAGTTTTTCGCCATCTGGTTCGACCCTACCATTGCAATCATACGAAGGCTCTTCTGCAGAATAACGTTGTGCAGAGTGGGGTAACCAGTCTTTGTCAAGTTCGACTGTCGATCTATGCTGAGCATCCGTGGAGTGTAGAAATACAACCCGTAGTTGAAGAGTGAGCCCAGAGATTGGATGGTCGTAGATCGTTTCACAGACGAGCCTCCAGAAGAAATTTTTGCAGACACATCTGTGCTACCCGAGAAAGGCAAAGAGTGAAGGTGTAGTACAACTTCCACCAGATCCGCATTCAGATACGTCTGAGTCTCTTGCGCGTAAAGTCGTAAGGCCGCTATCAATGCAGAGGCTGTTAAATTATTCTGACACTGAACATGCTGGCCATCTCCCATACTGATATTATGTATTGTCCCTGAGGGTTTCCCGTCAGGTATCCTTGCTGGACATAACTGCCACTGAAGAAGGTATTCATCCCAGTACAAATCTAAGGAAACAGCACTTACTCCATATCTCAGTAGATTTCGAACATCTTCCAATGACTCGGTTGTGTAGCCCTGAGGGTTGAATATGACAGCGTTGAGGTGTACTCCGACAAAGGATAACTCATCAATGGGAACTTCCCACGAAACATCTCTCTGAGAGCGTCTCGCTCGACTTCTATTTGTAGATACACCGGGCCAGTCACAGAAGGCAAAGCTGATCAACGCAGCAATTATCAAGCCTTTGAGCATGCTCGATTCATCTGCAGGTGTGATTGGTGGTGTAGGGATAATTGTTGATCTGATCATTACACCACACTCAGCGTGAGAGCCCCTTGTTCGTTTCGTCACCGCTATTATGTCAAAGAAACATCTTCTGCCAGCAATTGCTCTGATTCTGCCTGTTGGATTCTTTTTCGCTGTGCAGAAAATTCAGCCCAACCCATTCATAGATGAGATATTCCACATCCCACAATGCCAAAGGTACTGCGAGGGGGATTTCCGCTACTGGGACACGAAAATCACCACTCCTCCTGGCCTATATCTGCTAGGGTATGTATACCAAGCGGCTCTCTGTCCCTTCAGCATGGGTAGCTCAGTGGCTGTTTTGAGATCTCTTAACTTGGTGGGTATGTTCGTGCTGGCTCTTATAGGTGCAAGACTCAAAGACAGAGTCTCTATTGCAACTTCGCCGCTGATGGTACTTTTCTATTCATTCTTTTATACCGATGTTTGGTCTACCATTTTGGTGTTAGCCTCCCTTGCCGTAGGGGAGACATCTTCCACACTTTCTGCTATTCTGGGTCTTGTGAGTCTTCTTTTCCGGCAGACAAACATTGTATGGAACGGATTTGTCATGATTTACATCTTGGACTCACTTTTCAGAAAGCAACAGCACTACAAGGGCTCATTGATCCAGTTTGCTAGAAACTTCTTTTCTGTGAAAGCATTGAGAGTGATTACACCTTTCGCAGTGAACGCTATTATTTTTACTGGATTTGTTGTTTGGAATGACGGAATAACTCTCGGAGATAAGACGAATCACACGGTGTCGTTTCATCTCGTTCAAATATGGTATTGTCTTGTATTTGTCGTTTTTCTCAACTGTGCCATGCTACCGAGAAACTTTGTCGCAAGTTACTTAAGAACAGGTTTCGGCAACACAAAGCGAGTGCTTCTTTCACTGGTGCTGTTTGGTGGTCTGTATCTGGTGATCAGGAATACCACTATTGTCCATCCTTTTCTTCTGGCAGATAACAGACACCACACATTCTACATCTGGCGAAAAATCATCAATCGTTACAGCTGGTCGCGGTATGCGTTGATTCCCGCATACCATTTTGCAACGGTAATGACTTTGACAAAGATGCGCAAACTCAATGCGGTTGTGACTCTTGCCTACTTCGGCAGTCTATTCTGTACCCTTGTGCCTTCTCCACTCATAGAGCCCCGTTATTACATTCTTCCAGTCTTGTTTTTCCGTTGTCTCACCAGTCCGCCAGACAATCAACGGGAAAGCAGACTAAAGCTGGAGTGGCTGTTTCAAATTGCGTTCAACCTTGGCCTTTTTGTGGTTTTTATCGGGTTTTCTTTCCCGTGGCCTAATGAGCCTGATCTGCAGAGGATTATATGGTGAGTGTTTTGCCAAATGGGTCGAACAATGGTTGGAATATTAATTTAACGGCTGAAGAAAAAACTCCAGTCACCACAGCCAGCAATCACGCTTTGACCACTCTGGAGACAAGAACATCGAAATACTCCAACTCCTGACCTCGCTCACGATCGTAGTAGACGAGCTCTCCTGAATCGTTTGAATCAGTGTAATTAATGTGCCAGGACCTGCTATTGAGGTCCTTCAAAAACATGAGCATAAACTCTCCCCAATTAGGCGCCACTACATATTTGGTATCGAAATCCCTACCGACCAAGATAACCTGACCTTCTACGCCATGTTTCGCTGGAGCCATGTCCACAGCCACGTGATTTCCTGCGGAATCTGTAATCATGGGGATCCACATAGGATGGAAATAGCATTTTTGGATACAATCGGCTGGCACTGAATGCTGCTCAGGAATCGGGGAGGAAGCACTAGGGATTTTAGGCCTTGAAATTCGTTCTTGTTGAATGAAATAATCCATAGATTTATTTCTGTGGGTTTGATACAATTTATCGGGCTGAGATAAATCAGAAGATGACTGGTTCATTTTTTTCTGCACCAAAACGGCATTGACGCGTTCGTTCACGCTTCTCCACGTTTTCGTCATGCCGACAATAGCATCTAGCGACATGAGCTCTAGTCCAAACATCAAACCCTGTTGCGGGTCAGATCCTGTTAGTCCTGAAGATATTCGCTGTCCATCGTGACAAAGAAAGTACTGGATCACGTCAGGCGGGAATGTTATCTCAAGATCATTGGCAGCTATGCGCAGCTCTTCCGGAGAACACGGCTTGGACAGTGAGCTGTGTAAATCGGGATGATTCTTTTCAGTCCATTCTTCGATAATGTTCCAACTCAAAAGAACCTCCTTAACACCAGGAGCTTCTTTCAGATTGATCAAGTTGGACTCTAGCGACTGCTGGCCATACATTTTCTCTTCGGAGTAGTCTGTCAGGTGCTGCTGCGACTGATTCGAATGACGAGCAATGGAATGAGAGCTTTCGTACTTTTGGTCACTACTGTAGTTGGCCAACTTCCAGATTTTTCTGCGTATGCTTTTCATGGCTCTGAGAAGAAAACAACAAAACTTTCTGTCATTTTATGACACGATCCGTACACCCAAGAAATAGGCTGTCTGTTTTATCGGAGAATGTAGTAACTCCGACGTTGAAAGCCGATGACGAAAACAATCGGTTTTACAGAGAGGGATTTTGCTACAAAAGTGTTCTGTACGTAAATATGCGCTGATTATCTTCACATGGGGTTGACTATCGATGTGATGGTGTAGAGCTGTTCCCATAGGTTCGGGAGAAATCTATTCTGAAATCATTCACGCCTAGTGGGATGAATCCCTTTCAGTCGTATCATCGGATGACTGGTTTGTGACATGCTCTGAAATTTGACATGTTAACTTTTGCACATCAAAGATGTTGCTGTACTATTTAATTACGGGACGTTAGAGACCATTTACAAAGACTAGAGCTCACTTCAAGACTCTTTCATTCTACAGACATTATTCCTGCAATGAGCTGCAGTCCATTTTATGACTCTTGCGAATAAGGCAGCTTCTGCCACAAAAGAGATTCAAATTTTCATTCACAATGGCGAAAAAAGAACGATTCAACCCCGCTACAACGTTCACTTTTCAATATACAAGCTTATTTACTTAACCGGGCATCGGCTACGGTATTCAACAACAGAGCCTCGTTGTCGAGAATAACTTTGTTGGGAGATCTTGCCAGGATAGTGGCAATTTCTCTGGCTGTGTCGAGTCTCTTCAACTCTACATAGTCCTTGGATTTCTTGATGGCTTCACCGATCAGCTGAGCAGCTCTAGCCTCACCCTGAGCCTTAACCACCATACTTTGTTTCTCCTGTCTCGCCTTGTCAACGACGAAGGCAGCCTTCTGCGCATCTTGCTGAGCAATCTGCTTTGCCTCAACGGCGGTTGAAAACTCTGGGGAAAAAGTCATACCGGTAAGAGAGACATCGTCCAACAAGATACTGAATTTTCCAGCCCTTTTCGTCAGGTTTTCTCTGATCAGTCTGGAAACTTTCTCTCTTTGAGTTATGAGTTGGGAGGCGTTGAACTGAGCGACAACGGCTTTGAGTACTTCATTCACAATAGAGGGCAAAACACGTTCATCGTAGTCTTGTCCTAGAGTTCTGTAGATTTGGGGCAACGCCTGGACATCTGGACGAGACAAGACCCTACAAGTAATGTTGACCATTTGTAAATCCTTGGTTCCAGTCAAAGATGCAACATTTCTCGGCTTTGCCCGGATATCGTAAACGATAGGGGTTTGCAACCAGGGAAAAGCGAAATGAGTTCCCTCATGGTAAATCTGTTGTTGAACACCTCCTACTCTGCTGTATAAAATTGCACGGTGTCCACCATCAACGTTGAACAAAGATGCATTAAGCAACAAAGCACCCCCAGCTAAAAATAGCAGACCTCCACCTCCAGCGAAAAACCTCATCGTAGGTCTCTTTCCTCCGGCACCTCTAGCCCTCTGCCTCAATTGTACTGCAAGTTTCTCCCACTCTTTATTCATTTGCCTCTCGATATATATTGACTGAATATATATGTCCGGTGTCGGGATGCTGATTCTTCAATAGGCACAACGTACTGTAGTTTGATCTTTTAGGGTAAAAGAAGAGACCAGCTTTTGAAATACTTTTTCCTCCTGCTGAAGATTTGATTGCTGCTGTTTATATTTTAAGAAGGGGGTTGAAGAATACTGAATACCCGCTTGAAAACTGTTCTAATGCCCAACACTTGACAATCGCTAGTTACGATGGGGTGCATGTATGATCGAGCGACACTGGTCAACCAATCACTCACCATAAAACGTTGCGTAAGCTCTCTGACTTCAGAGAGACCACTTTCGAATGTTTTGACTAGCAAGTTTCTGTCGAATGTTTTGACTATTAGGTTCCTGTCGAATCGGTGATGGCCATGACGTCTTCAATCAACTCGCTATATCTATACAGCAAGCACTTTTACCATATCAATAAATCTTCGCATCTCAATGGCCTAAATCAAGAAATCACATCCAAACATTATTCACCGTGATGGATGGCATTCAAAAAGCAGCTTTCGAAGGAGACTTGAATAAACTGGAGTCAATTCTAGCAGAAAATCCAAAACAGGTCCTCTCCAAAGACGCAGATGGAAGAACCCCAATCCACTGGGCAACTAGCGCTGGTCACGTGAGTTGTGTAAAGAGATTACTCAACAATGGCGACACTTTTGAGATCGATCTAGATGATATGACGGATGAAAGCGGCTGGTCTCCCCTACATATTGTGTGTTCTACTGGGAATATGGAGATATTTTTGCTTATAATGAAGCACAGTCCGAAGCCTGATGTCAATGCTCCTACGTTAATCACAGGTCAAACGCCTCTTCATTTTGCCATCTCTAAAAAGAATTTCCTAATTGCCACCTCTCTCGTTGTTGATTACAACGCATCCTGTCGTATTAAAGACAAAAAGGGACAATACCCACTTCATAGAGCAGCAGCTATAGGATCCCGTAAAGCATGTGAGCTCCTGATAAAGACTGGAAAATCGCCTTTGAATGCCAAAGACGTTTACGGCTTTACTCCTCTACATCATGCAATGGCTGAGGGTCACGTAGATATTGCCCTTTTTCTCGTGGAGCAAGGGGCAGACCCAGAAGTTCAAGATGCAGAAGGGCTGACGCCTTCTCAAGTGGCACTGAACAAGGAGTGTAAAGAAGCTTTTGATGCTGCCCTCGGGGAGGGTCTGTGAAGATTTTTAAATGGTATGAATGAAATGATGTTAGTTAGATAGAGTGTAGTGGATAATGGGGTCAAGTATCCTGTATCTCGTAGAATAGCAATTGGCTTTTCCCAACGATACTGAAAGCAAATCAACAAAAGACAGCCAATGCTGAGAGACAGGGGGACATGAAGCATCTGGCAAGGGTCACAGGAGGAGAATCACATAAACCCTCGGCATGCAACACTATGCGCCGCTTTTCAAATCTTCCATTGATGTGATACCTCTCTCATTCTGCTTCCGTGACTAGAGAACAAAAGCAGATTAGTCGACATGACTCGCTTCAATGATACACAAATACTTCCACTTCCTTCATCCGGGTCACTGGTTGCGTACATTGTATTGTTTCATGTGTTGCCGAATGCCATTTCAATCCTTAGGGGCACACAACGATACCACGTGGTCATGGGAGAAAGCTACAAAGCGATTTGCTCTTGCTTTGGAATGGGCTGATTCTGGAAGCCTCACGTCAATAGATGTCAATTGGGAACGGCTGTGCATACATAAAAGCACTCGATATGGCCATCGTCAAGCAAAAGGATCTTAAGCTGAGCTGACCAACAAATCTGATGAGACCTTGAACTCCCTCTGAGTTCAAAACCGCCTCTCCCGAGAAATATGCGAACTCAATTGGCCATTCTGCTAAAAACCAGAAAAAACCCACATCACTCATCAACTACACTTCTCAGAGAGTTACTCAACTGAAAGCATCGGTTCGTCAGACTCACTCGGTTGTTCATAGCATTTAGATCACGGAAAAATCCATCAAACGCTTCTTCTTGATCTTCTGCCAAGCGCCACACTTCTTTCACTCCATCATAGCGGAAACCCAACTTTAAAGCTCCGTTGAGCGCATTCGCAATCCGCACAACTTCATGCTTATCTTGAGGAAGCTTTCCCAGCTTCGCGGTCAGATCATCGGCACTGATTTGGAACGCAGAAGCAAATACACAGACCAGCTGTTTTTGGAAAAAGCATCGCGACAGAAACTCCACATTGGCAGCCAAAATAGGACTACCTCGGATCAGTGGTTGGGATGATGCAGACTGCCACGCGTGATTAAACTTTCTAAAGTCTCCATTCATCCAGTCATCAAGTAAATCTGCCAACAAATAGTCCTCCTCTCCAGTCTCCATCAACTTTGAAAATTGCTCACTCGCTGCTAGTTGTGCAAGCTCAATGTTGTCGTAATACAGCAAAGCGCTTGTAACTATAATCCCTCTTATCTCGTCGATGCAAAAATTCGAATTTGACAGATCCTGCAGAACACTTAGCCCAGTGACTCCGTTAAACACTTTGTGGGTTTTCAAAGCTAGTGAATCTTGAGCTGTCTTTTTAATCTTTCTTTTGATTCGGTCTATGCATGGCGCCTCAAGACATAGCTCGTCAAACAAATGTAAGCATTCTTTGAAGCCTTGCAACTGGTAATGCGCAATCAAACAGTACCAATGGCATTTGAAAAATGCAGCAACTTCTTCATCTGTAAGCCTTTTGTCTGTAATTCCCTCGCCATGCATGGAGTCGTCTTCTTGTAGGAGCCAGCCAAGGAAATCTCCCAGCTTTTTAATGCACTTGGTCACCACAGATTCAAAGTCCCCGTTAAATATCAAAAACTCGATATAGTTTTCCAGGAAAATGCAGTAGCTATTTATCTCTATGGGGAAGATATTGGTGAAACTGTGCAGCAGCTCGTAGTTGCTTGTATCTGTATGAGGAACCAGCTGCGCAATGACAAACTTTTTATCCAACTTAGTTTTCAACTCTTTTATTTTCTTCCCATCAATTGTGCCTGTGGCTAAATCGACCAGCATGTTGTTGATAGATCTGTCTAACGTCAGCATGAACAATTTTAGGTCGCTTTCCTGGGGAATGTTTTCTCCCAAAGACAACAAATTATCCGGCTCGACCAATAAAGAGTTCACAAGCCCAAGATTGACAGAGTGTAAGGGTACCTCGCTCCACTCAATTATGCGTCTAAACACTGTCAGAGCTTTTGTGGATATCGCTTTCTTGGTCGGGGCATCTTCAGTGACCTGCTGTAGCAGACAAAGTCTTTGAACGAGCAAGGGTGATTCTACTAGTTAGAAAGACGAGAATTGTTGTCTCTCACCTTTGAACTCCATCATGGTTTTGAGTGCATATAGAGTTTAAAGAAAACAACTTTTTCTGAGTGCATATAGAGACTTTCCAGGGAAAAACAACTTTTCTGAGTGCATTTGAAAACCTATGCTGAGACAGAAAAGACTCTTTTCCAGCTCTAAATGCTTGTCAGGGAAACTCAAAAGTGTCCTTTCGAATGCAGCGTCCGGAGAGAGGGTATCTCGAATTTTGGACAAAAGACAGGCCGATGCCGCACGGAAGAAACAAGAAGCTCGGATTAGAAAAAAGTTCTCATCTCCACTCACAAAAGGGACTGCCCTGAAAGTGCTCACAGACAAGTTTAGCGAGCTCTCCATTGTGAATAAAAGAGATGTGGGTCCCACCTTGAGTATAAGCGACGAAGCTCTGGACGAGGTTTTCCGAGATGCTAGAAATAATAGAAGGTTGATTTATACCATATTGGGTACCAGTGGCGATCAGCTCAAAGATTCAGTGACAGTGGAAAAAGATGTTCTCAAGTTCTTAGCCAGGAACGATATAACGAAGGCTATATATCTTTCGCGATTAGCTAAAAGTAGGGGAGAAGTGGCTATGAACCATATCATACAGCATCTCTTGAGAGAGCAACATGGTTCAAAGGCGGTTGATCTCTTCCAAAATCGTAAAAAGTGGGGGGTCCCCATAAACTCGCATACACTCACCATTCTATTCCATGGGAGCGCCCATCTACAGAACGGGATGAGTGAAAAGCATATACAGAAGCTCTACCGTATTTTCCGGACAGAACTTGACAAGGATATTATATCGATCGTTCACGTGAATGCGTGTCTCAGTGCCCTGCTGAATTCTACCAGTTTCCCAGCGACTGGGATTAAGTTTTTCGAAGATCTATGTGAAAAGCAGTTTGGTAATATCATCCCTTCCAAACAAACATACACCATTTTCTTCAATGGACTTGCAAGGCACCATAGGCTTGCAACCAGAGAGTCGGCGGAGTCTGTTGCGAGAAAAGCCTTAGATGCGTGGTACGATAACGTGCAAGTTCATCTAAAAGAGCACAACACGGACGAGTCGCTCGTTCGTTCGTTCGTTCAATGCTTTGTAAAGAGTAACGTATCCGCTCACGTTGAGAAGGGGGTGTTTATAATGAGAAAGTGGTTTGATATATGTCCCGATTCAGAAACTGAAAAGACGATTGAGGTTTCGCCCATCACTGTCAAAAAACTTGAGTCTCAATTGCAAAAGCAGAAGGCTCAACAAGATGACACTGCCACTCTGGATAATTGGCTTGACGAGGAGCTGAGTTCAGACTTGAAGGACTCTGTTGAAAGAGATCTTTCATCAGTCAATTTTCTCGAGAACCGGTTTCCCCTGTCTCTTCCAACTGTGGGGTTATATACCGATGCCTTGTGTAAACTTTCACAAACCACTGCCCTTGTGAGGTTTGTTGATAGTAAAGTTCTTTCGTTGGGTCATATGCGTTTTGCAGATGGGCAGGTGATCAACCAGTACATGAGTGCAAAATCAAAGCTTCTTTTGAAAAAGCTTCTAGGATACCAAAAAGCGAAAAGTGTTAATAATCAGCTCGTTGAGGATTTCCGGAAATTCATAACTGGTGAAAATCCAGTGGTTTCTTCACTTGAAAGTGTCCTTAAAGCTGGTGGTTCCCTCAACGGTCCCACTTTCCATGTTGTGTTCAATGCTCTTGACAACGAGATTCTGCTCTCACAGAAAATTGTGGATGAAACATTCAAAGATTTCGAAGTCTGTATAAGTGAACAACTTGTACAGCTTGTCGTGCGGTACTCCTCCGTCATCAAGCAGTTTCAGAAGTCTTTGACCATAAATCAGTCTGTTGACTTTTTCGAGTTGATGAGTAGAATAAAAGAGCCAACAGCTACAGGTGTGGAGATGGCCATGTCTCAATTCGCAGAGAGCAAAAGTACGACTGATGAGCGTGTGTTTCTGCTTAACAATGCCTTCTTAAAGTTTTTGGCAAAGGCTTCACCTCAGCTGAGATTGGAACTTGAGCGAAACCCCCAGAACTCAACTGAACACGCTCGTTTGACACAGCTGTTTGCACACGTGAATAGAATGAAGAGCTTGATGACTCAGGTAGTGAAGGTGTCACGTCGAAAAGACGAACCTGTTTTGTCAGAGGGGGAGTCTTCGTCAAAGAAAGATTCAAAGGGAGAGGTTCAGAAGCTGAACAGAGAACTGGATGAGAGTTTTATTGCATATTCCAAGTTTGTGCGCAGTAATTCTTCTTCAGCAGCGCAATAATTTAGTTGTATATAAAAGCATATAGAGTGAGGGATTTGCAGTCGCGATGGTCAACATGTTATAGTCAGTGAGGAGTAGGGTCATAGATTTTGATGGTAAGAACAATTATATCACGAGCACTCACAATCAAATTTATTAAAATTGACATCATTTGTGTTCCCGAAAAGATACCAGGTGGAATTAAAATCCGTAACTAGAGCATTGAACCATAGTATCGAATGTTGGTGATGCATTGGCCGCTTCCTCTTCCTATTGAGAGAGATCTTTTTCAAGCTGGAAAGGCAGTCTGATGTCAAGAAAAAAAGACTTATTTTACTCTCTGTACTATCATCAAAAGTTATGGCAAAGTAGGAATCTTATTAATTTCATCATCGAAATTGATAAAATACCATTCTTTATATTTCCTTCATATTTTTTTTCTTTTTTTTTTTTTTTTTTTTTTTTTCTTTCGAATCACTAGCTAGTTCCATAGTGTTTGATTAGAATACCCATTTTCAATCGTTTTTAAATCTTCCCAGCATCGGCCATTTCAGCCACATTTAGAGCATGTCTGCCCCGTAATTAAATCTACAATAAGGACATCCGTACATTATTGGCATTTTCAGTGCAAATGTCCATAGTGAAAAGACAAAAGACAGAGCAGAATGGTCTAGACTCGTCACTTGTCATTCAAGACTCCTTCAGATCAGAAGGAGTTCACTGTAGTGCCCTGCTGCTTGAAGGGCACTCATCTCAAGTAATGAATTGCGGATTCTCTCCAGACGGAAGCATGATCGCTTCGGCTGGCCTTGATTCGCAGATAATGTTGTGGAGCATGGACAACATACTGTCAGATCAAGCTGACGAGTCACAGCCTAATGTTGGAGTTATTCAGGCTCACAAAAACGGTATAACTTGTCTGAAGTGGTCTTCTGACGGTGAATACCTTTTCAGTTCAGGTGCAGATCAAAAGATCGGAATATGGGACCTTGAAAACGGGAAAAGAACGAAAACTCTTCAAGGTCACAAGAGTGTTATAAATGAGTTTGATGTGTACAATGACTCGATCGTGAGTGTTGGTGATGACGGGTGCGTGTTGTTGTGGGACACGAGAAGTAAGCAGCCGGTAAAATCTTTTTCTACTAGCTATCCCTTGATTTCATGCTGCTTTAACAAGAGTAATGGGAATATGGTGTATGCAAGTGGGATTGATCCTGCTGTCTATGCTTTCGACGTGAGAAAATTCGACACTGCACTATGGACCACTGAGGCTCATACAGACACAGTCACTTCTTTGATTACTACACGGGATGGCACAAATCTTTTTTCCAGGGGGAACGATGGGTTTCTGCGATACTATGACTGCAAAAATTTTGTTCCAGAGGGAATCTCTCGTGCGCGCTCTCATGTATACGACGGTGCCCCCTCAGGTATGGAAAACTTGCCTTTAAAGATAGACATTGCACCTGATGGCAGTCTCATTGCCAGCGGGTCGGCAGACAAAACTGTAACCATATGGGATTTGAAAACCCGGCAAATTCTGAACAAACTAGCAGGACACGAAGGAACAGTGATAGATGTAGCATTTCATCCTACGGAGAAGTGGATGGTGTCTTGCTCGACCGATAAAAATGTCATTTTGAGGCAGATATGAGTGTCATTAGGTTGCCATCGAATATTGAGACTCTCGGTGTATTGTTTGAACAGTTTTTTTGCAAATGGGGAGTTGGCCCAATGATCGAGGTCTTTGATCTACTATGAACGTGTGGTCCTATCCCTTACCGTCTATTAACAAAGGGAGGCATGTCAAATGACGATTGTGAGGCCTCTGTGGGCAATGAGATGGCATTTGACCACCACGCCGTTCACTGTGAAGGATTAGAGGGCGAACTTCTCTCTCCAGATATAATCTCATGGGAGCAGGTCTACTGTGATACCCATTACTGATCGATATCTTGAGGCAGTACAGTTGGTGGGGCATTCAATCTATCAGTTTCTCGCAATACTGAGATTATTTTTCCTCCATCTGCTTCATGCTCAATACCTTCAACTGCTTCAACATACTCTTTGAGTACACAGCGGCAGTTTAGAAGCAGCTGCTTGTAAAACCCAGAAAATGACATTACTTCTCTGACCGAAAGATGAGCCCTGGGACCTTGATTGAATAAATGTGATGCTCGAACCTACCCACAGATCGCGATGCGTTAGGGATCGGTTTTACATGAAAAGAGGAATAAATTGGCAAAGTGTTCTACTCTAAAGGGGTTGTATCCAAAGAAATTACCTCAAAATCATAGGATCAAACAAATTTCCAAAAACCTCATATCATGGATGAGTTTAGTTTGACTTTTACCGACGAGAAATCATCAGTTGTTAGTTTTCTGGAGGCATTTTCGATACAATGCACTCAATCAAGCCTCGCCAAAAAGAAAAATTTCTCATCATTTCATTTGAAACAAATTAAAGCGGGCAGAAAACTCTAATAGTTGTGCTAATCTTGCCACTACTTTCAAAATCCCTCATTTGCCCATCGTCCGGAAGATATATATATACAAACTGCCCCAACCAATTACATGCAAGCGCACCTAGCAATTCCACTAACACCATGTTCGTCAGAAGAGCTCTTTGTTTAAACCGCACCCAACGCGCATTCGCCAGATCCTACACCGAGGGATCCACCGGAGCGCCGAGAAACGATGGAGGAGATGCCTTCACCGTAAGTAGTTGTTGAATTGTCTTACTAATGTGTAGAAACGTGAAAAGGCGCAAGAAGATTACTACATCAAGCAGCACCAGGCTGAGCAACTGGAGAAACTTAGACAGTCTCTCAAGGAGCAAAAGGAGAACTTGAGCAAGATTGAGGAAAAGATCAATTCTATCAAGAAATAACTAGTTTTTTAACAATCAATAATATTAGCTATTTTCATTCACTTAAATCTTCTGCCTTTTCATGTCAGAATCCTCAGAGATGTCGCTGACGCCCTCAGGTCCGAGTTTCCCCTTGATCAAGGGAGTAAACAGCTCTGAGTGGAAATCTTTAATGATCGAATCAACATCATCGATAGTGAGCTGTCTGACGTCACCCAATTTCTTGATTTTAGCCGTCACCTCTTTGCACTGGTCGTCTGTCAGGTTCAGGTTGAGCTGGTCAACTCTGGACTTGATAGCGTTCCATCCCGTCAGTCTATTGGCAAAATGGATGTATCTGGAAAGACCGAAATCTGAAGGGTTGAGAATTTCGTAGGTAGATGGGTTGGCCAAGATAGCCTTGGCGTGAATTCCAGCCTTGTGGGTGAAAGCGCAGAACCCGGTGATTGGGTTGTTGAATGGGATGTTGACGGCCACGGCCTCAGCAACAAGGTTTTCCAAGTCTCTCAGCTTGTGGAGCTTGTACTTGGAAAGAACGTAGTCTCTGTCGGCGGCGATCATTCTAGCCATGAGACCACCCAGAGGAGTGATACCGTTTCTCTCACCGATACCTAAAACGGAAACATCAATCAGTCTAGCTCCACCTTCCAGAGCGGTGTATGCATTGGCGATAGCACATCCTGTATCGTTATGGAAATGGCACTCAATATCGCAGTGTACAACAGACTTCAAGGTTCTCACAAGTTCGTAAACCTGTCTTGGGTTGGCACATCCAACCGTATCGGCAATACCTACACGGTTTACACCAATCTTGTCGACAGTTCTGTAGATGTTGAGCAGGTCCACAAGGTCAGATCTGAAGGAATCCTCAGACGAGAAACGGATCTCAATGCCCTTAGATTTCACAAACTCAATAACCTCAACGGCTGAGTTGGTGATGTAAGACATATCCTTACCGTGAGAGAACTGTCTGAGGAACTGAGAAGTACCGATAACAACATCCACACCGTCAACTCCGGTCTCCACGGCAACTCTGGCATCATCCATGTGACATCTGATGTGAGTGAGAATTTTCGCCTTCAGCCCCAATTTACAGATAGCCTCGCAATCGTGTCTAGACTGCTCTGAGGCAACGGGGGAGGTCAGCTCGATGTAGTCCACTCCGAAATCGTCCAGAGCTCTGGCAATCTCGATTTTGGTTTCTGTGCTGAAAAATGCATTGGCAAATTGCTCACCCTCTCTCAGAGTCGATTCGATAAGCTGGAAGTTGGAAACATTCGAGAGGAAATCAGCTGGGTTGGGTCCGTATGGATTTTGTTGTTGTGGTTTGGCGGGGGTCTCGTCAACTTTTTGAAATCCTTCTGTAGACATTTTTCACAAACGGTTTTCCAATTAGTAAGAAAAGGAAAATGATTTGGTTCGAATCGGGGCAAGTTTATTTTGTTGGCGTGAGGCTTTTTTCCGGAAAATGTAGTACAGATGCATCATACGATGAGGCT
Source organism: Citeromyces nyonsensis (assembly GCA_030580415.1). Taxonomy (NCBI): domain Eukaryota; kingdom Fungi; phylum Ascomycota; class Pichiomycetes; order Pichiales; family Pichiaceae; genus Citeromyces; species Citeromyces nyonsensis. The sequence goes on from JAKTTA010000010.1 coordinate 67,264, forward strand.
TATATTCGAAGCTACATAGACTTGAGAGTTCTTCGCAGTGAGATTCTTCAATGCCGAGCATCTCAACTCACTCATCAGCGACTTCACTAAAGTATGCCATAGAATTACCGTGAACTTTGTTTTACTTGTTGAACGGACTTTTCCCTGACTTTATGGTTTGTCGTCGCTTTGTAAATGATGTCATTAGAGGAGAACCCGGGATCTGTTGACAACAAATAATGTTCCATACTTCTTGTCATTTCCGTCTCCCAGATCATAACAAAGAGCTTGTTTATCAGCTCATCTTTGGATCGAGTTTTACCACCTAGACTTTATCCTCATAGTTACAGCTCCTCATTCGTCGCTTTAAGCTAAATATTCATAACTATCCTCGTCAACCCTCTGCAGATACTCCTTCTCGATAAGCAAATCAATCGCCTTCTTTATATCCCCAACCGAGGCTTTGAACCTGGTGTGCGATTGCTGAATCACCTCATTCAACAAAGCAGCATGCCGCAATACCTTACGCGCTTTCATAACTCTTACAATACAAGCTTGCAGAAAGTTTCTGCGATCTTCTTCAACTTCCCTCTGTGCCTCCTCCGTATCATTCTTGGACTCGCCGTACTTCACCCCAGTCATGAAATTCACCTTCATCTTCTTCGACTTGTACTCCTTCACCACGGTAAATTTGGTGAGTGGCTTCACCATATTCCCGGCGCCCTCCGGGTCTTGCTGAAGTAACTTGTATTTCACCAAGGGCAAAATGGAACTCTCCAAAAAGTCCTTACTCAATCCCGTAATATGCATCAGCTCCTCGAAAGTATGGGTGGGTTTGTCGTTAAAGGGCAAAAGAATAGAAATCTGAAACAGATTAACTGTAAGCAAAAACGGAGGCTTTCCCGGTTTTGCCAAATTGGCCTTGACCTCTCCGCGACTGAGATTATATAGCCACTTCAGCTTCCTTCCACTATGTTTCTTGCTATACATAGCTTCAAACTGCTGCTCTGTCTTGGAAAGATCCTCCGGGAGCTGAAAGGGAGCATTGAATTGGGGAAATGGCCAGGAAGTCTGACCGAGAACAAAAATATTGAAATCTCCAACACTACTGGGATGACTGCTTGTCTTCTGAAACATCAGCTTGAGATCGCTCGAAGCCTTGATGTCACTGAACATGTTGGTCATCTTGTTGGTGTACTCAAGACTATTTTCCTGTTTGAGCCGTTGAATCACAGCCTCTTCATCTTCGTCCGATACGGTATTCCCGTTTACCAACCTTCTAGCCAGTAAGCGCCGATAGTGAGTTTCGAAAGCATCTTTATCTGCCAGATATCTAAAAGCTGTCATCAGCTCGTCGATGGACATATCTGCCGTGCTCTCTACGTCTTTCGTCTTTTTCCTCAAAAACCCATCGGAGTACTTGGCCAGCAGCTCGGCAGATTTTGAGGAGGCTCGT